>JAQIWE010002754.1:0-12726 GCA_034698565.1 Campodea plusiochaeta | reverse complement strand
ATGGTTGTAGCAAAAGTGAGGAAACGCGCAAAAAACTTTGTCTCGTTTGAAGACCTTTGATAGTTGGTCATTTCTTGCTATCACCACTAAATGACCAAACTGAAAATGGCTTGTGATTAGTCTCAAATGAGACAACAAAAAACTACACACTTTTGCTAGAACCATAGTAGTGAACCCCCAAAAACTACACTTGAGCAGAACTTTTGGGGCACTTTCTGTGTTTCTTTATTTGACTGAAGTGGGAGGGACATTTAAATATTTTTATATGTTTTATGCATGCTATGTTTAATTTAATAACACGTTTAGGATAGGCCAGTAAACCTAATTTTAAAGTTATTGGCTATGTCATAGCCAAGACGTATGTTACTGAGTGCTACCCAAATCTAGTGTTTCAAAAAAAGTTTCCAATCAGGACACTGTGACAATAGGCCTAGGCCTAATTAAGTTATTCCATGCACAACTTCAGAAACTTGATTTTTAGTGGGTTTTTGAAATAATTGTATAGCCTAGGCCTAATTTTTAAGTTACTGAAAACCACTTGATTGAACTCTCTCATAAATCAGAATGCAACCTTTGGGAGTTTTTTTTAAATGGGATCTAATGTTACCACTAAATGACCAAAATGAGGTAAAAATGCACTTCAACGATTTTGGGTTTTTGAGATCTTGACCTCTCAGACTGGAGATAGCCTAGACCTATCTGCGAATGGAGATTGACCTATCCGAGAATGGAGATTGACCTATCCGAGAATGGAGGTTGACCTATTCGAAAATGGAGATTGACCTATCAGAGAATGAAGATTGACCTACCCGAGACTGCATGTTAGCCTACCTGATGCAATAAATTAACCTAACCTAACTAAACCTTACCTAACCTGACTTGAAATAATAACGTAAGGAAATTGGGGAGGATGAAAACAGTGTACTAGAATGAATAAAGGGTCTCTTCTGAACACATTCCTGCAAAAACATTTGTAATTTTAGGAAGGGAAGTACGTTTTATCGCTAAAGTGCATGTATACCAATACACAAACCACATAAACACCTAAAAAAACTCATACTCCCAAAAATCACCCAAACATTAAAAATCTCCTTTCACCCACGCAACTACAATATACACACTATACTTCATTGCATAATTAACATAAACATCAGTGGCACGTTGTGTGTGAGAACGCCAAAAGCTTTTCTTCAGCTCTTAAAGGCTTTATTAACACCCCAACCCCCCCTCCCCCACCTCTCATATACTAAAGTGAAGAACAAAGAGATTCTTCTCACGATTTCGAAAGGCGCCTAGTAGAAGAGCAGAATATTTCGAATTCCTTAGCAGAATCATCATCAAGCTTTTCATTGGTCGATCGACTGTTTTACACCCTAGTATTCACTTTAGTTATTTGGAGGAGAGTGACGTCACTAAAATGGCGGTGGGAATATAGGGGTGATGTGTGAGTATAGATTTTTGTGGTATATGACTTATTGTTGTCAAAATTAGTTGTTTTCTTAAGCTGAATGCTGATTCTGCAGTGTTTTACAATAATGTGTTTTTACCTCTTCCATCAATTCTATCATATACATTAAAAACATTGCTATACCTCTCTCGCAAACATGACGACCATTTTTATTTAGGAAAATTGACGATTTCGACAAGAGAAAGTTTTCTTTACAATAGTAAACAACAGTGATTCTTTTGTCCATCCGTCGTTAGGGGATTAGAACTGTCAGAATGTGCTAACTATATTTGGGCGTTATGATCGGCACTTATAAACAGGTTTTAACTATGAAATGTTCAGTTATTCGTAATACAATACAACAATTTATTCCACATAAAAAATAAAGCACTGTAAAAAACGGTATATCACTGATGTACACTTCAAGCAAAATTTAGTCATTTACACGTAAATAGTTTCATTTTTTATCTTCATTTTCATGTCTATTATTTGGAGTTAAAGTAATTACGCCTCCTTTATCGTGCATATTTGGTTCAGGCAGCATCATTACATTTTGAGGGGTGTAAACGGATGTATAATCTTCAGAAAACACGATTTCCCTGCTATTAAATTAAGCAACTATCACGTCATTATTTCCTTTGAATTTGAAAACTAATTCCAACGAAGTACTAAAACACCCTTCAAATTCAACATCTAGATTTAGTTCTAGAAACTTCTAGAAGTACAGAGAACTTGAAAATCTCATATATTAAACGCAACCACTGTACAGGGACTCTTCCTTTACGAACGAGCCCTCAAACATTGAGGCTATTCCTCATTTCTACAAGTAAAAAGCTCCAACTTTTGAGCAAAGTGTCATTAAAGCAGTAGTACCGTTTTAATTTGCAAGAGATCTGGCTACTACTTCACTTCTCTGACACCACAGGCGAGAGCGCGACCGTCGAACTAACTTTTTCTCAAGTTCTGTCACGCAGTCCGCGGCAATTCCTTTTCATCCTAAAACAGTCGAAGAAATAAAAAGGAAAGTATTGTTTTGTTGAAAAAGTTTTGTTCTTGATCCCCAGTTTATTTTCCCCCATTTGACATTGAGCTCGAGCAATGGTGGCGCTTGTTGAGAAAACGTGGTTGAAATACAATTGATTCCAGCAATGTATAAGTTCAGATGAGGTTAGCAAACTATGTACAACGGCAACAGACGGAGTTTTCTGTAAGTCTTCTCTTTGAAAAGAAAATTTCCCATTTTCTCTTTTCTGTGTCTATAGTAGTAAAAATATTCATAGAGTAGAAAGAAGTCTTTTGTATCTGCAACTTGCTTAGCATACAGAGTGGAGTTTTCATTTAGAAAAATGAACAGCGATGCATCAACGTTTTTGTGTTCGAGTAACTTTTAGAGTTATTCAATAATGTTTTTTTTCTATAGTTCTTATGAGAGTAAACTGTATAGTAAACTATGGAAATGTATGGAAGATTTAATAATACACTTATTTTGTGACGAAATGTTCAAATTTTAACTGCCAATAGTTTCAATTTATTGGTTGAATTCAAGCTGTTGTTTCAAGCTAAAGCTTGGAAGCTATTCTATTTTAGCTTCCAATTGTACTACAAATATAATATTAATGTTAATATTTCAGACACAGGTTGGATTATAATTTACTTGTACTAACGAAGAATTAGGTCTACAGGCATAGACGAAATACCTAATTTTGTCTATGCTTGTTATAGTTTTTTTAAATTAAAATTATAGTACCCTAATTACAGTATCAGTTTAAAAAAATGTTGCATTCACTTTTAAAACAATTATTTCATATGTTATTGATATATTTTATAAATGCAATTTATCAAAATTAATGGTATAAAAGAGTTTTGATAAAAGTTAATTTCTTTTGTTTATTGAAAGATTACCATTTTATCTTAATATCAGGAAGAAATTTCCAAATATTACTAACTATAGTAAAGATTATGTGTTTTCTAAGATACACTATCATCATCAAATACTACCGCAGTGTTAAATTACTTCAAGTTATACACTGACACCATTCTTCTATATTTCTGTAGGTAGATTTAGGTAATCCAGTGGCTTAGAGTTCTGAATACTTTCTAAAGAATACATTTTTCGTTTTCTTCCCATAATGCTCGAGTTGATGACGTGGCAATACCAAACTTTTGAGAAAGGGGATTTACTGCTTTTGCTAGAAGCGTTTCTGAAGAGATAAGTGTGCTTTCCATCTTCTTCTTTTTTTAACTTTACAAACATTAGGAACAGAAAAGCTTTCTGTATAGTAAAAGAAAACTCAGACGAAAAAGAAATTAGGAGTGTGGAAATAGAAAGTAATATTATCAAATAAATAATTAAGATCAAACATCACAAACATCTGCTGAAATTTAATTTAATATAAATATAGTACGGTCGTCATTAATTTTTTTTGAAGAGATCCACATTAACTAAGATATATTATTATACTATGAAGTTATTGATGTCGAGGATTTCCGATACGTGTTTTAATAAATATTTAGGTTCTATTTAAACCGTGTCCGTCACGGATTCGTTTAAGAAACAGTTGAGAAAATTTCAGGCTCTCATAATAATGCACAGTGAGTAAAAAAACTTTTATTTTTAAAAATAACAGTTTTTGCTTAACGAATTTCGCTGATCATAATTATATTAGAGTTTACCATAAATGAATTTTTGTTTGGTCAGAGAGAAATCTAAGTATTCAGATCATGAGAAATGTGCATATCGTACAATAATTCTATATTTTTAATATACTGTATACTAATATATTATATAGTAATAAAGAGACTAAAAGTTTATGAATCCCCTTATGGGGTATACTTTAACCAAAATCTTACGGACCTAAATTGTTAACTCATCAAGGGTGTTTCTGACATTCCGACAATTGATAATCCTTGTTGACTTATTTGTTTTCTTTGACCAACTTGCGAATTGTATAGAAAATACCCAATTTAAAACACCCAAATAAGTGTTCAACAATGGGTTTACCTGTCAAAACAGTTTGAAGACATAACCAGTTCGAATTCGTAAGATATTGGAAACACTATACAATTTAAATAACCCGGACAAGTTCTAGGAACAACTTCAGTAAGCTAAATACCATAAATTCATATAAATACTCAACAAAACAATAGAGTTTGAAAGAAATTTTAATCTCCTTTCAAATAACCAAATCATGCCAATTATTTCATTCATACAACTTTGTTTTCTTTCTGCATGGGTTCATATTACCCCGTGTAGAGTACAGTTATCTAACAACTACTGTTTTCGTTGAAAGCTATTTTTCCGCGAGCGAAACCATTTTTTCTCGCGGTAGATATACATACACTATAGTAGATCTATACACAACATATCTAGTTTGCAACATTTATTCGGCGCAGTGCAAGAGCAACATGTATGTATGAGAAATTTACAATTCGCTGAATATGCTTAACCGGAGAAAGGTAATCCGGGAAATGGAAGGATGAAAGCCCGGAGAAAAAAGTGCGGGAAAAAGAAATATGTTACGTAGGGATTGTCTACTGCTAGGGAAGTTTTTGTATATAGTGGTTTATAAATATTTAATAGAATAGAAAGACGGGTTGTTATTTATTTATGTTGGGTTTGTCAGGGTAGTTGATTTTTTGAGTTGTAGTCGACAGTTGTGTTGTGTTTTAAGTGCAATTCAGGCACATATTTTTGTTTTTTTCAAGACAGTTGATTTTGTATTGTTATATTGCGAAACCATAAAAATGTCTATTTCCTTTATAGAGAAGACGAAAAGAACAATACAAGATCATAATCCTAGTCTCACAGCAATAAAAGAAAATAATGTTAGCGGATGTGAAAATTGCATCTTACTTTTCGAGCATATACTGTATCGGAGGAAGGAGCACCTTTTTCTTTGTCTTCAATTGTATCGACAGCTGTAGGGTTTTAACTATTTTGAAATTGTCACTTATATCCTTATTAATGTTCTCAATATATTTCCATATATTCTGTTCTATACTTATGTCTCATACAGCGGCTCATACATTGTCTCAACTGTATTCATAAGTATATTTTTATTGTGTATCTGAGATTTAACATCAGATGACCATAGGGAAATCCATACAAGGGGAGAGTCAAGACAATTGTATTTTCAAATGAATCAATTTCTTTCCTCTTGGAAAAGATAAGCCATTAAAGAATTTCCTTGCAATTCATCTTTCATCTTCAGTGGATTTACAAGGTGCAGTTAATATTTTGAAAATAAACAAAAAATTTCACAATCTCAGTATTTGCAGAAAATATTCTCTCTCATTCCATATTTTACATTATTCCTTATATTGATGTGAATACAAATTGCGGCAATTAATCAGTAAGCGAAAATGTCTAAAACGGAAGGACGAGTTGATGACATGGATACCACTACGGATATACAAATAATTCTCCTAATTTACTTCTACTTCTACCTGTACTATACAGTATATAGTTACGAGAGAAAAGTGATAAGTTTCAATTTAGCTGTATGCATATTGCATAAGCACATGTTCTAATCAAAACTCGAATACAGCTGATTCATTATTCATATATCTCCCATAACTTAATTTATGTTTCACCAATTCCACAACTCTACAATTCTCCGATTTCACCCTAAAAATTAATTTCGTTACTAGAATCTCCCCCTGTAATAATCCCTACTGGTCCTTTTTTCTTCATCTTTGTTTTGAAATGAGATTACTATCCCTATATATACCCTGCACTCTCTCTGGGTGCGAGGACAGATTTTTGCAATTGAAATAGATCCTTTCTAAAACAAGAGAACTAATGAAGATACTCTTCATATTGGATTTTTGCGGAATTAAAAAAAATCCAATTTAGCGCGTCGTAGGGCTTCATAGAATGATAAGGAGTCTACAGCTTCGTTGTTACGTCAGTGCCTAATCCCACTTGACTCATATTTCACTGTGTTTTAATCCTCAAGAAGCTCAGTAGTGTCATCTGTCTTCAGAGGTCGGAATTAAAGCCACGGGATGAACTTAGTGTTTCTGCTGTTTCCGGGAAGATTTTCAATGAATGAAATATGTGTTTTAATGAATGGGAATTGTGAATGAATGGTTTGTTTACGCTGGGAAAGGGGATTCTGAACATGTGGTTTTGCGTGTTGTTAATTAAACAGTTTGTTAATGGGGTCGTGTGAAATAGTAAAGTGTTTATTGCAGGCGAATAATAATATAGATTTGGTAGCGTATCTAAAATTTTCATTTTAGGCATGATTTTTTTTTATCAAGGGTAATTTCTCATACACTTCTTAAACTCAATACTTTATCTACGAAGTACGAATACAGGAGAAGTCAATAACTTGAAGTTCTAAACTGACAAAATTACAATTGAAGAATGCAAAGTTTCCAAACAGAAGATGAACAAAACTATCAGACTGAAAAAAATTATATGATATTTGAGTGAATTGCTGAGATTTACTGAACTTTGAAAGACATACAGAGAACAGTGTAACAGTTTTTATGTCAGATGATACCGAATTTGTCATTACCTCTTATTTTCCTCTGAAGCAAGTAAAACAAAGCCCCTTTATGTGACATTTAAATTATAGCACCTTTGAGCAATTATGACTTTTCCCTTTCGTTCAATCAGCAGTTTTTCTTAAACGAACTTTTTCATAAACACCATTCACAAAAGCAATTGCCAGCAGCGATCAATTTAAAACAAACGAACTTTAAAAATACTCAGATCATCTAATCAATCTTAGTCTTCCGTTATTTCAACTCCGAGCGCCATCTCTGATTAACTAACACATTCTTTTTCTAGTAGAAGTAATCTCTTAACTCATTGGCCATTCAATCATCCCTCACCTTTCTGCCTGGTCATTAAAACACTGCTGCTGTTGTAACTTTCATTTAGTTAATTGTACTGCTTTTCACTGATTGTGTTTCCTAATGACTTTTTTCAATTGTATATATCCCCCCTTCTAGTTTTAATACTATAGGGGTAGGTGGGAGGGGCTTGGGGTGTAATTACAGCAAATGAAATAACACGAATTATAACAGCAGGTGGAGATGAGACGAGGTTTCTGGGAGGGTTTGGAAGAAATCAGTTTTAATCGTTTTTTTGTGTGTGTAAATTCAAATTTCAAATTTATTTAATTCCTTTCCAGCACATAATTATAGGTATATATACAAGTAACGACTGGTAAAAGATAGTGTTAACATACACTAGTGAAAACACCAGTGATATTATAAAACTTAAAATATTATACTGCGATTACAATTATACTACGATTGAGTTGACATAATAAAACAAACAAATGAAACAAAACACCAACACACAATACACCGGAGAACAACAGAACAAAAGCAACTAAATAGATTACAAATTATTGAATATGTGTATTCAGAATGAAAATTATTGAGAGGGATTGTCTATTCATTAAAATCTTTGAAGATCAAGTGAGAGAAAATATAAACTCCATTGGAAGATTAAAAAAAAAAAAAAAACATCCATTTAGTTACAGACAATTAATGACATTAATTTTTGAAGAACATGAGCTTACTACTAAATTGGTAAGATTAAATGGTGAGATTAATGATTAAATGGTGAGATTTGCCAGTCTTTGACTCTCTTACCAATTTAACATCCATTTAGATTAACTTTTATGCCATATAAAAACACTATAAAGGTATAAAGAATGAATTTTTAAATTTATTTTGTTTTGGTGATTGTAGTGAACCTCTTTCAAACTACCTAATACAATTTGTGTGAAAAACTCATATTGTAAACTTCTGTTACTCCAAGTTTTATGACCAAAAAAGTGCATCCAGTTTGTGCCAGTTAATATTAAGCTACGATATAAGCATGTAATGTCCAGAGAATTCTTCAAAAATAACAAACTTTAATAAAACGAAATATTTTCCCTTCCTTTCTTCACCAAAAATTTCTACATCCTCCCAAACATCATCGTACTTTCACCTTTCCTTATAATCCAACTTCTCTTTCATCTTAACTTACGCACCCCCTCTCCATCCTCTCCCTCCCACCTTAACCCCTCAAGTTGTAAATTCCACCCCGATCTTTCTTCGTTCTTCTTCTCTTTTCGATTCTTTGCACACACACCCCGTACTTACTTCCCCCATTGGGAAGGGTGGTATTTCACCAAACTATGATTTGCATATTATTTCACATGCTGAGCTGGTATATATAGATATATGTACGAGTAGTATAAGACAGTAATTCAGAGGTATATGGAAGGAATATATTGAGATATACCTGAGAGGGGGTGAGAAAGGGGGGTTATAAGGTGGGGTTTCCGTTTGATCAATGGCAGTGAGATCTTTATTATTTGGGATCGTTATGTAAATCTGTTTTCAAAAATTTACTTTTTCAATAACACGTTCTAGCTAGTGTCTCATCTGGAGCGTTTTAGAAGGGCGCCCTCCCTACGGTCAGGGCTATAATAATCACACCCAGGTTTCAAAACCCTTTATTCACGGAAATACTAAAGCAATATAGCCATTATATACATCGTTTTAAAGGTCTCGACGAGATCTTTCAAATGGCGTATGAATAATTTAAATCGATCTACAATTGAGGAAGAAATGTTAAACAATGTCAGTGAAACATTTACACGATCATTTTAAGTGCCCGGGCAAATTGTCTTTACGTAAAAATGTGCCCACTTTAACCTGAATGCGCAATACCCCCTAAAAATTCCAGATGAAACACTAGTTCTAGCATCTTAATATAATGTTATATTAATTACCAATATTACTGTTAAGAAATTTCAAAATTCAGTAAGCTTCCAGTGAAAAAGCAGTGAACTTTATAACTTTTTATAGACTTTTGAGTATCCAGTTGATTTTCATGAAAATATTGTACAGTATTTTGAAAATGTTTCATAAAGTATCAATACCATCAAATGAAAATCTTTTGTCTAATTTTCATATATTTCGTAAGAAATTTAAGATATAATTAAAATCTTATTTCAAATGTTTCTGCATTCAACAGTATTGTACGAAAGCAAACAATTACTTGTTACAGATGCAGTGTTAATTAATAATTTATTTTAATAATAAATCATCTTGGTTGAAGTTGCTTATATCTCTTATCTTCTAATAACCTTACTGTTTTTTTTTATTGCAAACTAATTACGTAAACCTTCTGACATGAAAATTGATTTCACAATTGTTCAGAGTTATAATTATATAATGTAATGCTACGATGGAGGCTAAGTGGCATTTTTTTCTTCTATTAAATAGTTCTGCTTGGGTTTAACCACTTATTGAAACACATAAATAAAGCCGTTTCATTAATAAAGACGAAACGTCCTGAAGAAATATTGTGTTTCAATAAGTGGTTAAACATAAGCAGAACTATTTATATAACGTAATGACCGTTCAACATTTCTTGGTAATAATAATAACTATAAAACATTAAAAAGGTGGCATCTGTCAACTTACTATTATGTAAACAGAGTATGTAATTATGTAAACAGAGTATGCTCTCTCTACTACTATCATGTAACTGACATGATATTATCTCACGTAACAAACGCGTGACCGATCTCAATCACGTCATATCTATACGCAACCAGTTGGCCAATAACCATCCAATAGCCTACCTCCCCTCCACCCCCCAAATCCACCTCTCAATAACAATATTACAAAAAACTTTTCTGCACAAATTCGATAAAATCCTTCTACGTGCCAATATCCCATGTACCAAACATATTTACAGTTGTGTCAAAGCCCATTGTTAATTTCATTATTGCATGTGTTATTGGAATTGTGAGTGTTCAAAAAGAGATTGTTGTAAATAATATCATTTCTATTCGAATCGTTGGATTTATATTGGGAGGTTTCGATTGTGTTTGAAGGGGGATTATGAGAGTGTTGCTGGGGTTGATAAGGTTATTTTATTGGTATGGTTTGTTTGGTTGTTTCTAGAGTGGAGGATCAAGTTTTTTTGTTATGTAGCATAACATCAACAGTAAGACCTAATCTTGATTAATTTATTTTTAATATCAACTGGTTTGCTATTATTAACAGATCTGAACATAACTTCATTTAATATTTTTCCTATTATACTGTACAATGATTGAGTTCAGGTACTAGGAAAATTGTATATGTTGGTGTAGTATCAGTAAGTGATAAAAATTCAAACCCTATGAAAAATAGTGAAAAATTAAACAATGCCGTTGTCCTACGAAAAATAACAATGCTTTTCGTTTCTATAATTAGTTTCAAGTTATATACAGTTCAAGTTATAAGTAAGTGAACTACAATGCCCTTTCTCTTCCATAAAAAAATTAAAATAGATTTTGGAGAAGTGTTTTTTTTTTCTTGAAAATTTTAGATATATACATTATGGAAATTACGAAATTAAATGTCTTGAAATCCCAATAACATGCTGATTTAAAAAAATATTTTATTTGAAAACAAAAAACTTTATTGGTATTTTCATCGTTTCTGGCGAGAAACATAAGTTTCATCATTACTTCTACCCCAAAAATCCCCCCCCCCCACCTCATTCCAAATCATAATTATCCCCACCCCCTACAACCTCTTTCATAATAACTATACGATACAAACCTCTCATGTAATATAACACAGATCTATAATGAAGCTTCTATCCTACATAGACTCTACTACTACATAGAAGGACAGAATAGGTATATTGTCGAAATGACAGATTCTACGAAATAGATTAACTCTCGTTTAATTGCAAGCTATTGACGATCACCCCCTCAGGGTGACAAGGGTTAAAAGACTCTTTTGCATATGGTAGGGGTAGGTTTAGGAGGGATTGGGATTAGAATATGGTTTGAAGGAGATAGGCGTCGACTACGGAGGTGCTCAGGGGTCCAAGCACCCTCTGCACAGTTTTGTATTCCATGAATATCTCTTCCACAATTTAATTTTAATTACCAGTATCACTATAAAAAGTGTTTCAAAAGCGAAAAGCTTTAAAAAATCAGCCAATTTTTTGTTAAAAAGTCGTACAATTTTAAAATCCTGCAATTTCTGTTTCAAAATTTTCTTCCTAGTTAGGAAATGTGAAATTTTCTGATCATAACTTATAATGATTTTTATAAATTTAGAAAAAAATATTACAATGCTCTGATATTTTATAAAATATCAGACAAAATGGGCTAAATTCTGTAAAATAAAGAGTTGTCACCATAATTTCTCAAAATTCTCTTCGCTTGCGTCAACCATGGTGGCGCTTCGCGGATGGTCTTCGACGTTCTCTAACTTTTAAGCACCTCCTGAAGTTTCCAGAAGTCGACGCCAATGTGATGGGAAATGAGAGGAAATTTTGTTTGGAGGTTTACTAGAATTTTTCTCATTAGGATTCGGGAAAAAAATTATTTTCATATTTCAGTGAAAGTTGTCAACGTATAAATTTTTTAAGGATTTTTTAATGAGGTTAAAATGTTAATTTTGGTTTGCAGTGTATTTTAATGCGAACTACAAATAAATCATTCTGTGCTGTCGATTTATCTACTACCATACACATTTTGAAGACACCACTGTTAATTAAGTTCTTGTTTTCTATTTCTTATAAACGCTAAAGATGTTTAACCAGAGATAAAAATCTTACTTATAATAAAGCACTCAATTATGTATACTATTATAACGCTTTTCGGTCTCGTTTTTTATTTTAGGTAAAAACGAAAATACTGTGAGTTACAAATGTAACAGTTATTGTTATACAAACAAAACGACTTTCAACAATTTCTTTCACTAAATATTTAAAAACTAAAAATATGTATAATACTAAGATCTTTTGAAAACAGGTATTTTCCTAAGATTTATTTATGCTCATTTCTTTAATTTGTATAACATGTGTAACTGAATGTTGAGAAAATATCCCTGAACTGTAATATTTTGCAGTGCAAAAAATATTACAAAACAATTTCTTTTCTGAAACACTATAACTTACTTTTCATTTTTCCAAACCATCCCATATGTTCCCAAAACCACATTTTTTCATTAAAACAAAAGAGAGAAAATACCTATATACCGGTACCACAACCCTTCTACCCCGGAATAAAAAAAACACACACACAAACTCCTTTCTTATCAAAAAAACCCCAAAAGTTTAGATTTGTATCAACCTAAAATTACTTCCGAATTATGGCATTAATGTCGAAATAATTTCTGTTCTGATTTCGCAATCTTTCCCTCATTTAAACTCGCAGGGTAATATCTTGTTCGCTGGCTCTATTCCAACAATATAATGCCCTAGGAATTATAATCAAGTGTAAGGGGGGGTGAGGGGGGGGGGGAGA
>JAQIWE010002753.1:0-12726 GCA_034698565.1 Campodea plusiochaeta | reverse complement strand
GAGATATAACTATATAAAACATTGGATTTGTATATAGTTTATGTAGCACATTGTAGAGTATTTTGAATTACATTGTAGTGCTCTCATGAAGTTGATGTAAACACTTTGAAAAAGTGTAAACAACGGCGTTATGTTTGTTTGTTTACTTCCTGATACCACTCTACTTTTATTTATTTATTTATTTACGATTTAAATGAGCTTTTGAAGTAGCTTCTCGCCGCAGGAATATGAACCTGATATACCCTCTCTAACAACACTATTATATTGTCTGAAAACAAGAATGATTCTAGTGACCATACGTATTACTCGTGGAATTTATTTCAAATGGACAATTCAAACAACTTATATAAAGTATCTCTTTATTTTAATCCAACAAGTTGAAATACTTATTTAAAAAAGATGAATTAATTTCATTTCACAGTAATTTTGATAATTAAATGTTCTTTCAGATTACATTTTTAAAATAGCATTTCTGTTATTATATTGACATTCATTACCAATTAAAGAAATTTTAAAAATGACCACTCTTCATAAAATTCTAATTACCGAAAACAAAGCGATTGCCTAGTTATAAAACTGTATTTGCTCCTGATTTTTTATTGGATGAAAGAAAAGTGTATGTTTGAATAACATGAAATATTCTCTAAATGATTCCTTTGGAGCGACGATGTGTGAAAAGTTGAAATTGAGTTATTTGCAACGAAGGAAATGCACTTATAGATGAAAATATGTGTATATATTAATTGAAAGTCTAACTTCTTTCTGCATTTACTTCCCTTTGAAGTAAAGCTTATAGAAAAAGAAGAAATCGAAAACTGAAGCGTAGGTTCAAATGATAACATTAACGTAAGAAGCGGTTTAAGAGAAATAAGGTCTTCCTCGTAAAATGATAAAAAGAGGAGTTTTAGAGATAACTTGGTGAGAAATGAGAAAAAGTGTCTTGAAGAGGAAGTGTGAAGTTATTTCTTCAAATCGAGAAGTTGGAATGTATATACATTTCTCCATTTGAGATACAGGAATGGAATGAAGACGCAAACAAAGTAATCAAATGAAGTACTTAAATTTCATGGAAGGAAAATAAATATTTCAAAGAAGAGAAACTTTCTTTGCCAAGTACTTCAAGAAATCGAGCATTTATATTACACTTAAATATTTTCGTTTGATGAGTTTGAAATCTTAGAGATATTTCAATCCATAAAAATGTTTAATTAAATATAGCACTTCTAAATGTAGACTACTTTTTTTTGTCACTAAAGTTAAAAAAGGAATTTTGTAGAGTGCAAGGAAATGTAAGTAAAGTTTCATCCCCAACATACAAAATCTGTTTATTCATCGAACGATCTCTGCAGGTGATACGAGTAACTAACGGAAAAACATCATGACCATTCTGTAAGTCTCATTTCCTTTGGAAATAAAGCTACAGAAGATTTGTGACATAAAATTAATACATTACAAAGGATAAAAATATAATTTATTAATAATTCCCATTTGGCAGTATTAGCAAACATTTTTCAACATCATACGTTATAAACTATCTCTCCATGACTCCATCTGCTGAATTTGACATTACTGTTCTATTTGAAATATAAAATTATATTGATGTGGTTAAAATTTAATTTGTTACATTTCAATAACTCCTAACAGAAATTACAGAACTTAGTACAAAGTTACAAAGGAATTATTAACAAAGCAATACGTAGTTCCAACTTTTTATTCAATGTATTATTAATAAAATTCAAAATAGTTGTAATAATTATGAAGTTTATTCATAACTCTGTAGATATTGGCGGAAGCTAGGGGCCTAGGGCATAGACAAAATAATAGGCATTTCGTCTATGAGCAAGGGGTGAAGGAAAATTGAATAATTGCAATTGATTGAGGTAATTTTATTATTCGTAATATTATCGTACTTTTAGTTGTATTCTATACTCGTAATATATTTATTCCAAATGGACAAAATATCAGTTAGGTTATGATTCCATAAATTTCGAACGATATATTAATAATTTTCGTACCTTAGTATTACACTTATAATTTAACATTGCATAAAATAAATTTTAATGAAACTGACAGCTTTTATTCAATAACTACATATAACGTACAACATTTTTATGTTGTTTCTATAAAGTTTCGTATCTTATTATATACCAATACCATATAGTAAAAATAACATTAGATTAAATGCATTGCTAATATTTATGCAAACTATATGAAAATATTTTGTTTCCTCACTAAGATCATGTAACTATACCATTGCGTATAAATTCCTAACTCTTTTGAATTGATGAGCTATCAGACTTCTATAAATAAGCTCTTTTTCTTTACCAGTCAATTAATTTTTAATTGTAAGTTCTAAATGGCAATATTGCAAAACATAAAATTAAAGCTATAAATACTGCTTAACTTTCTTACAACTCCAATTTGTTACAGATAAATAAAGTTTTCGGATATATTTCAAAACATTAAAATAATTTTACATTCAATAGACAATTTCGTAAGTTTTCGTAAGTAATAACACTAAAGTATAAAATATATCTCTAACTTCGATGAAACAAATCAGGATATAAAAGTTTAAAGCCTTTTTTTTAGATACTGGTTGTTAGAACAAATGTAATGTCGTATTGTACATCTTGCACTAAAAATGTCCACTTTCACTCAGTTTCAAGAGGAAAAATGAACCATAAAAATTATACAATTCAAACTTTAGTACTTGAAATAGAATATCTTTTTCCGCTTCGATTATGGCACGTTATGTTATTTCTAAGAAGATACGAAGGATTATATTTTATATACTTCTTTTTTACTATACTATTTAACTTATTAGTTCATTTTCGTTGAGGAAATTATCTTTAATATTCTTTTATCTTTATAGGGAGTAATATAGATAAAAAATAATTGGTAAGAATTTCTAATGATAAGGCCAATTAATTAGTCGTTTCATTAGCTTGCCATTAATTTTAAAGAGTTGAAAAGAGTTTGTTTGAAGAGAGCATTTATGTTTTTATGTCTTCATCTCAAAATCCTTTGCATCATTAAGCAATATTAGAGTAAAAGAATAAAATGATTTAGCAGAAAGACTTCATTGTCAACGATTAATGGCAAATACTCTTAAAAAGTTAAAAGATGAAATGATAGGAGTTCAATAATACTATTGTAAGGTTAACAGCAGCGAGGTGGGGGGGGGGGAGATGTTTTGAAATATTCTTTATTAAGTCGTAAAAAAATGGAAAAATACGAAATCTCTTTTTTTATTGAGTCAAAGATTTCTTAATAAAACGTATAGACATCACTGCAATGACTAAAGTTTTGCTGTTAAATATTTTATATTGCTCGATATTTTAATGAGCTTATCTTTACTCCTAAATTTTATTCTGCATTTGAAAAGGGTATTACTTATTATACCACAAAATAAAATACTTTATTTACAGTTTAATATAAAAGAAATGTATTCACTTTCATTTGAAATCTCTAAAGAATATTTAATTTTAACTTCAGTTGAAATATAGAGAAAAATATGTAAATAATATTCAAGATGAAAATGGTTAACATAACCATTTCATGAAATAAAATAAATTTTAGATTCCTATTAATGGAACTGCTGTTATATATTGTATATTCACATACATATTAATAAATGTGAAAGTTAAAAACAGAGACTATGTAATGATGAAATATGGAAAGTAAAAAATTATAATAAAAAAAAACTCTACTGCTTTGTAGATGTATATATGCCTGCATTATGTATATTTCAGTGTTAATTTACAAGTAAGATTGTTGTTATTTGTGCGTTAAGTTATATTCCATTTTTGTTTGCGGTATCTGCTCACTTTCGTATATTTGCATACCTCCTAAACTGCAGCAAGTCATTATGATGTCATAATGTTTCCTTTTAAATTAAGAAGCAGAGATTGGTAATAAATGTACAGTAAAAGAAACGCCAGCTTTTAATATGTTCTGTTCTTTACATGGGTGATAGAAAAGTGAAACTGAAAGTTATTGTTTTCCTCTGATGAATATTGTGAAAGTATATCTGAAGATCCAATAAATATTCCATGCATACAAACAGAGAAACTCCTTTCGTAAAACTTTCTGTAGTTATTGTACATTATTCTACAAGACATAAAGTAGCTTGTGAAAGATTTGTTTTCACGGTATCTTGATATAATTAAACCAGAATTCTTTGCTGTAATTATAGAGTAATACTATAGACAAATTCAGTTGGGTCAGTCTACAGAATACTTCTTTTCTTCTAATGATGGTAGGATGCAACCACGCAATTATATTACTTGTGTGTCTTATTATAATAATAAAACTTCAATTTGTCTCTATAATTAATTAATGTAGAGAAGAAAAATACAATTCCATGAAATGCTCTTCCACAATATTTGATAGAACATCCATCAGTATTGAAGCCATGCGCGTGTTTGCTATATCTTCAGTTAATAATTATTTTTTAATACAGCAACTATTCCGAACAGTTCTACTGAATATTTGGTAATTTGTTCTATCTACCTTCCATCTGATCCTTCTAGTTTATAATTGTATTCTCTTTAGTGAGTTGACGTATGTCTCGTCTCTTGAGACTTTAATGTATATATAAGACTTTGCTGTTCATGTCATTTCAATGTGAAATTCTGTATTTAAACAACATCTGTACTGTAGACATAGTACAAGATAAGTGTACTGTAGTACAGCAAAATAATGTTTCCGTGGCGAAATACATGGGTAGATACACAACCATGCACGCAGTGTTACTCAGCATTTTCTAGTACATCATAAAACTTTTCAGAAATTATATAAATGTATGAATTTTTTCTTTTTTTAAATTTCAGCAATAAAATATACCGTTCCAATTGATCTGCTAGGGTGGCCCTCTCTTTTTGGAAGTTCTTCATTCAGAAATGGCTTTTTTGAAAGTTATTTTCTGGACGAATCGACGGGATACTGTTTAATTAGTAAAGCCAAGTTTTAGAATTTTTGAATAAGCTATTTTTTTAAAAGAGTTAGGCCTATCTTATTATTAACACTATCCTCTGTAAAATTGACTTACAAATAAATTGACATAAAGATTACTTATTTCATTATTTCTTATCCCATTGGTGCCGAGAATAATTCTACTTTGAGAAAATCTGAAACTTTTAAAATCCTCCAGCGTCGTAAGCAAAATTTTGATCTATAAGAAATGTACGTGACTATATTCTTGTAAGGTGCAATACTCTCTACGTCAGTGATTATAACTTGCAACCTACACGTAACTAGATCACTTCCTACTCTGATACTCATTCTTAGTTGCACCTTTTTTAACAACAATTTTTGAAAAATGTGTAGAATGTATTTTTTTTACTGGCATCAGCAAAAACTTTTTTCACAAGTCAATGCCGTTTGTTAACCAGAAATGTACAGATTCAATGTTGATAAATTTATTCAGTGGATAGTTATTTAATTTTAAAACCAGCTTGTTCACTTATGAACTTTTTTGTAAATAATAAATGAACTCATGCTGCCAGAAATACCATATACACTGTACCAAAATAAAGCATTCCATTTTTTACTATTGGTTATTGCTTTAAAACGAGTTTTAGTGACCACAAAAAAAGTGAAAAATGTACTTGTATACCACTAGAAAGTAAATAAATGTAGGTCATTTGATAGTAACTGTAGTAAAAGAATAGTTTTTCACTCAGTGAACCGAACAACTCATTAATGCAACCAATTACTTACAACTACAGGAACAAACTCAACACTATAAAAACCACTTTCTCGTTAGTTCCACTATTCGCCTGCAATATATACTAACAATCATATAATATACCAACGAAGGAAAGTGCATAGACATGTATGTTCACGCTCTGCACAAATATTGCTTCTTCCTGTACAATTTTTAATGCACTAAAAGTGAGGAGAAACAGCATCCATATATTCTATGTATTACAGGATAGTATATATTACAGGATAGTATGGTTGAGCAGGTGGATAAATTTATGGTTTGTTAGAGAGAACCAAATAGCACTTGTGAAATAATTATATGGGTAATAATTTTATGGAAAATCCGTTTGCTATGATGAAGTTGTGGAACTGTGAATTTTGAATTTAGCTTCCAGTATTTAATTTTTATTTTATTAAAATATAGCAAACGCTGTATTTTTCCTGTAGCATATTACATTAATTTTTATGTCCATTTCTGTACTTTTTCAGTGTCAAATTGTAAGATTGTGTTACTTTCTTGCATTAACACTGATATTACACAAAAGGCCGAATAAAATTATAAATTACATTATTTTATTGTTCAACATATGGAACCTCTTACTTCTGATATAGTCCAAATGAAATGTATAGTAACTGTTTGCTTTCATCTGTTAGAAATTGTACCTTATTAGAACGTGAAATTAAATTGAGCCCATGATCTGACTCACAGACTCTCAATTTCCGAAAACATTGAAGCGAAATATAAGTTTTCTGCTCAACGATCTAAATGATATTTGAAAATATTTTGTAGTAATGATGATGAATGCTGTATATAGGAATCCTTAATATAAGAAGAGAAGGAACAAGTAATATAATGATTACTTGAGTTTCATGCCTTAGTTTTCAGTATTATTACTTCTATTGCTATATCACACGTTCAATATTACGAGTCGTCGTCATTCACTTATACAACTTATTTATAGTGTTTCCTTACCAAATGAATCCTCATTAGAGTAAGTTTAGGTTCATCTCTTATCATTCTGTTCTTATCTTGCTTTTGTCTATACTTTACTGAAACTTAACATGTATTCCTCTAATGGAGGCATTCTTCTATACAAATGTAGGTTGATATTTAGCTGATATAGAAAGTGAACAAACATTGTTATGTTACTGCTGCTATCTATACAGTATATTACCGAACAGGCTAATTTTCCAATTCCGTTTTTTGCATGTGATTTCATTCCTTACGATGAAACTTGTATATGTTTTTGTTTGATAAACTGCCATCTTAAATTGGGCGAAGTAGGTTTCTAATGTACTTTATTCATTCAATCATTTTGGTAATTATTTAAATTTTTTACAAGAAGTTAAATGTCCACTGCTTCACAAAATTGTCAGTTCGTACTCTCCTAAGAAATTCCAGTTCTACAGATTTTCTATGTGTGGTCACTTTAAGGATATGTTTATTTTTTTATGTCTGAGAATATACTTTCAGCAAGATATAACTTATGTTTTACTAAAAAGTATACTGAAAGGTAGCTTAGGTATGGACTTCCAGAGTATTGTAATGCCGAAATGTTTCCTTATTTACAATAAAGGGAGTTCTGCCCATACTTTATCACAAGAAAAAAACAATAAATTTCTTGAAAAAGAATGAAAGCGAGTAATATACTGTATATAATAGAGTGGGTCACAAAGACTGTCCAAAGACGTAGCAAAGGGATTTAGTTGGAAGATTACCGACAACGAAAAAGGAGAGAAAGGGGGAGGGAGGGAAGGGGGCATGGAATGAGCAGTTTCATTGAAAATTGTATTGGAATAGATATATCTCATATTGTACTAACTATGGTTCGTGAGTATACTACCGGTGCTAAATGGAGGCGCTGTAATTATTATCCTAACAGAATCTGAATTGACCAATCAAAACTGTCACAAGTGAGGAATCTGATTATTTTGCAATTTATAGTCGCAATTTTGAATATTGAATTTAGTTGAAATCGGTAGAAGGAAATCCTTTACTGAAATCATGGAGGGTGGCATATTTTTCATCTGTTTGAATGTGTTAATAAGACTCCACGTTCTTTTTTTTTTATTCCACATCACGTCCACTTTCCATAACAGGATTTGTACAGGAGAGAGAGAGAGAGTAAAACATTTTACAAAGAGGGTAGTCATAACTATACTGTAGATGCACTATTTCATATCAAGAAAAATTTCAAAAGCCCTGCTCACTTTCACATGGAATTTATTTTTGTTGAAATATCGTTAACAAGAATATAACATGAAGTCATGGAAAGTGTAATCTTAATAACAAGAATTTCATGGTAAGTTCAGATTTCTGCTAACCTAATTTATATATTTTAATGGTGATGAATTTGCAGAAATATAAATGCTGACCTTATAATCTAAAGTTTCAAAAACAACTGAAATAACCAATCTTATATGATGGGTTATAGGTTGCGTTTATATTACATTGCATTAAGAAGTACAAAAACACTAATGTGTATTAATAGATATCTTTATAGTTAGATTTTACCATTAACACTTTTTTAATGGATAAATTCTACCGTTAAGACTTTTTAGTCATATAGATTTTTCTTATATCTGCAATCTGGAGTAATAAAAAGTCAGTTACATTGCTTTGGCTGAATATTATGATTAATTGGAACATTTTTGTGACAACAACAATACTTAAAATCGTGTAGGTCATAGAAAGTACTAGAAAAGCAGTAAATGTTCTCTACAGAAATATTTTGTAGAAAAGTCTGTATGAGAAAAGTGGAAAGAAGTTTATAGGTAACTAAAGTAATAATATAACGTGCAAAGTGAATGGTCATAATCTACTACTGTACAATTTCAGACATTCTCAATACCCACAAGTTAAAACTTTTATAAGAGAATTAACGAAGTTTTGTTTCATATTATAATGTTTAATGTTTTGCATAGTTATTAAAACAGAAGCAACTCACGTACACAGTAATACTACCGTAACTAATAAAGTTCACCTAAAACTTGTTTTAAATCTAGTATAGTTTATTACAGTTGTACTGTAGAGTTTAATGGCAAATGTTTTTGTGTGATAGTATTGGTTACATAGCCATCTGTATTGTTATTATTCATTTTATAATGTGGCATTATATGCTATCATCCAATGAATATTAATGTTGAAATAAACATTTGATATAGAGTTACAATTGAATGAAATGAGTAGTAAAATCAAATCAATCCAAATACCACATTAATGGAATGCCACAATCATTCATTTATTACTTCACTATGTATATTCAAAAGTTGAAAAGATACCAACTGGATTTGAAGTTTATTAGTATCATCAGTTTTTATCTGCAGTTGTTCTTGTTTCATTTATTCGAACGGAACTAATGGAATTATAATGAAATAAAAAGTGAGTTAAACTTTATAGAAGGTAGGATTCAAAATATATATCAGGATATTTATTATAAAGTATAGTGAATGAAGAGATATACCATTCTGGTCTCTTGTCAAATTATCTGAATAGAATTTATCATTAAAAGAATGAATTTGACTGATATCGAGGGATGGTCTTCTTGTACAAATCTGACTATCTGAGTGTACTGTAAAGCCTGTAACAGGATTATAGGAACCTCCTACTGTAGCTCATATTGTAGATGAATGTCGTATATTGTTAGGTTATGATTATTGTGTTATTATATATACATGCAGTTTTACGTATCAGTTATGATTATAAGTTAGCGCTACTTTTTTTTATTATTTTAAATTCTGTATATTCATCATAAGTCATATAGCATATGATAAAAAATTAATATGCTGTGTTAATAATTGGAAAAATATGGTAAATTATTTGCAAAAGTTTATTCACACGCAAAGTTTATATACTAGTCTATTATCTATTTATTTTACGTTATACTACAGTACTGCTAAAAGATTTTAATTTTCGCCGTAATCGATAATGGAAGCAGAGAGAGAGAGAGGCGACGAGAGAAAGAGTGAGAGAAGTGTGAGAAGTTCTTCCGGAACTGAAGAAGGGATAAAAAAAGTATTCTTGGATAGGAACTAATAAAATGACACTTTTCATATTATCTATAGAAATGTTGGAAAATCTCAGTTGTCTGAAATGAATTCAAACATTTCAAAATTTCTAGTGTGTTGTAATAATTGAAGAACTGAGTTTATGGATGAAAAATAATTTGCCTGTTATGGGACGAGTAAAATGATTTTAGATAGTTTGGGACAAGTTTATGTTACTTATAGTTAATAGTATTTCAGTCCGTCGTTCCACATTTTTATTGTCAAAAGAGAGCACACTATTCGAGGATAATTATATATAAATTTACCCTGAAGTAGTATGCTGCCAAACGTTAAAATTATATCTCTCTGCTCTAAAGGAGATTGAGTGTGACTGTAAATAGTTGCAATGGATATATGTTTTATAGAATATATACAAAGTAATTATTTCTTAACAAAAAAAGAGCAACCTAGTAAATTTACATACCCATTTATAAATATCTGAACATCATCATTCATGCTTCAAAAATGTAACAAACTTTTATTTTCGTCACAAATAAGATTTCATATAAGGAGCAGAGTCTTCATACTATCAGAGTCTTAAGCATCTTTAGAAACTCTTCAAAATTAAACTTCAACTCTGTATACCATTCCTATAAGTAGAATCCTTAAGTATACTCGTAAAAAGCACGATATGAAACAAGGTATTTTGAAAATGGTACGATGCTATAAACATAAGTTATATGTTCATGTCGAAGCAACATTTTCATCAGAGATTTCTCCATATTTGCGAAGAACCTTTTAAAAGCCCTATCTTCAACCATACATTGAAGTAATGCTGCTCCAGACTGAGATATATTGCAATTTCTTCTCAAAAACATGACAGCCTGTGGCTGCAAGAGATCTGACTTTATAGAATATATACCACACATTCTCAAGAAGAGCAAAATCTTACATTAAAGAGGGATAGAAAATACTCTTATTTTTAAGTCATGCGTTTGCTCTCATTTACTAAAATGAAATATATTTTAAAACAAGCTGACCGTGTATTCTTAAAACGTAAAATTATATATATTTTCTCTTCCAATTCGTCATTTATCTAGATTTTCTCTAAGAAAAATAATTATATATTTTCCAAATACGAGATACTTCTTGTATAAAATAGATGTAATTTTAAGCTCTGCGATTTCTCTTCATTTCTTAGAATGGAGTTTTCAATTCTGTTTGGAGAGTAAGAAACATGAAGGTCAATTCTTATCATATTTTCCAAGTTTTTTTCACGAGTATATATAGTAGCAGCAGCTTGTATTTGCGACAATAGGAAGAAAAGGAAATGCTTCGTGGTGTTTTCTGCTTTTTTCACTTTATTTCATTGCAAAGTTTTTCTTTCTTTTCAGTGAAATTGTTTTTCCGAATGGTTGCTTCAAAATATGTTTAAAATCTTACTGAAATTCAAACTTATCATTATTTTGTGCAGGTAGTAAAATAAAAATGTTATTTGAAAGCTTTGTGTATGTTTATCCTTTAGCTTTCATGGAAATTCAGTGATGTGTAATATCCTTTTACAAAAAGAACTTTCACCAGAAAAAAACTTAAAGTAAGAATATACTTCTTTTCTTTTATAAAGGATAACAGCAATAACATTGAAGTAAATATTCCCTTTGAAGATGATATCTTCCAAGCAAGATTATTATATCAACTCATAATTCTTTCACAGAACGCTATAATATCAAATACAACTATATTTCCAATTTTACAGAACAAGAATAAGTGTACTTCCAAAAAAACTGGAAACAGTATTTTAATAAGTTTTCACTTTATATAAAGTTTGTATGTTTTTGTTCTCTTATATTAATCATTGGTAAATCGGATTAATTAAAATAATAGAAAGTTAAGAACTGGTGAAGATGAAATTTAAAAATGAAAATATCGCCAACGAAATTCGAGTCGCATAATTTTTACATTTGTGATGTAAGAAACTATCACTATTTTAAATAATCGTTTTTTTTTTAAAGATACTAAGAAAACATATAATGATAACCTAAATTGCAGAATTTAGAGGAAATTTAGCATATTTAAAGTTAACTGACAATTAAATTTTTAATGATTTTTCACAACATAATATTCTTAACATTTTTCTAAAGACAAGTCTTAAAAAAAATCTTCCTTGCTATTCCGTGCGTAAAAACAGCGTTCAAGTAACATAAATTTCTTCTATAGTACACCGTAAGATTGTGAATTCTGTATGTTGTAGCAAACAAAAACTTATCTCCTGTTATAATGCCCGTATTATATTTTTAAAACAAGAAACTTTATTGGAATGTATTATTTTCCTTTTGTAAATGGGAATTTGTATGTAAACATGCATTTATTAAAAACGATTTTTAAAAACTGTACGAAATATTGATTTGACGTTTCATAAATAATGAAATTTATTTTACCACAAACTTCTCATTCACTATTAGAGTTGTACATACTGTAGTTCTTGTATGCCACAAAACCAATTTCATTTTTTTATACTATCCCATGTCTGACACTATTGTTTACACTATCATCTGTTTTGGAAGATGTGAAGATACAATATAAGTAGAAACATTTCTAAATTAAAATAATAAAGATTTCTTATACATTTCACTGATTTTATAAATCCAATTTACAAATTTCATGATACTACACACCTATATATTATTCATATTCCTCGATGGCATAATTTATCCTTAATACTCCTATTTCAAGTACTTTAATGCAAACAACTTTGTAAATATAATTAATGTGTAAATGGCAATTATATTTATAGGGATTTATAATAGTAGAAACTTTTATATTAAAGAAACGTTATAAAAAGTTCCATATCAAGAGTAATTTCTACCTACAGGAAATTCAGTGTAGATGTCATGAGTTCTCATCTCATCCAATTTATTACTTTTTAGTTAACTTATATTTATAATGCAATGTTTTTAGAATAATTAACGTATAATAACAAATATCTAAGAAGTAACACACAATGAAATATTCATATAATTTTTAAAACATTAA
>JAQIWE010002752.1:0-12728 GCA_034698565.1 Campodea plusiochaeta | reverse complement strand
CATAAAAGGGGGAGGATAAGATATTGGAGAAGGGAAGAAAATTGAAACGTTTCTTCTAGTCTATTTATTCCGAGAATTATTCCAGAATGCTTCTGAGTTTATTACGCGATGTTTTTAGCACTCAACGAAAATTAATTTTTGTGATATCAGGATTTTTTTTATTTATATTTTTAAAGTTATTTAATTATCGTGAAAAAATATTAATAAAAAATTATTTCGCTTTGAATAACATAAATTGATCACAGAAATAATTTCTTGCTATAAGCACTTAAATTTAACTAATAAAAGAAATTACACTAGAGAATTTTCATAAATATATATATATATATATATTTATCAATATGAGGATATGCTCTCATAATATTCAGTTAAATATGACGTTAATCATAATGTATTTTGTATATAATAAATTATAATAAATAAACTATAAAATACTTCGCATAATTTTAATACTTTTACAAATAAATTTATTGGGAAGTCACATAAAAAAGTATATGAAAATTCAGAAAGTAATTCTTTACATTATTCAATTTTTTATCCAATGTACACTTCGGAAATAATATATTGTATGCATTTTTCATTATTTATTCGAATCAATTTTGTTTTATCCGAATTAAAATAAAATATTGATAAAGAATAATATTTAAAAAAAAATGCAGTAACTGTCTTTCCCACTTCGGTAATATTTGAGAAATTCATTGTCTGATATACATTTTCCATTCTTATTATCTATTATTTTATTTCAACCAACATTACCGAAATTATTTTCATATTATTTTATTCGAACTTTATACCCAAGAGAATTCGTCACATCGCAAAGTTCAAAAAGTACTTTCTCTACTCTAAAATAAAATACCAGTAGATCATGTCAAGTCGATGTAGATTCACGTGATTAAATTAATAACTGTAATAAATTAAAATGCATTATATTATCCGAAATTCATTTGGTGTCCGCTTATGGAGTTTAGAAATTAGAAAAATAAATAATTAAATTTACTAGATTTAACATAATATGTTTAAATAATACGGTACCTTGTGGCTGAAAATATATATAGTAATTATCATTTTATTGATGTTTATTAGATATTATATATCCCACAAAAATCGAGAATGTTTGGTTTTATTAGAACTTTTATACTTTTCACTCTTATAATTAACAATTAAATAACTATTATCATAATCAGCATAATTGTACAATTATTAACAAATCATTGAATTTCATTTCATCTGTCTAGCATGAAAGTAATATCATAAAATAAAATTGATATATATTTTTCCTATTATGTCTATTGTTAAAATAATTGTACCCGTGTGGAACAATTTTTATTATTATTATCTGTACAGGTTATTAAACCTGTATTTATTAAACCCGCATCGTTTTCCAACACCCTTTTACCGTTTCAGTTTCTTTGCACTCTAACTTATTTGTACTCGATATCCCATTGGAAAGATAAGCTGTGTTGGAAAAGAATAAGTTATATGGTATCACATAATGTTTAGCTTAATTTAAAACAGTGCCATTTTTAAAAAAAATTACAAAGTGATTACGAAAATTAAAGTGTATTAAGCACAAAAGCAGGTGGTACTTGGCACGAAAGAATGTTACTGGAATCAGCACGTATAAAGAAAAATCAAGAAGTTCTACTCAATGATGATGTTCCTTGAATAATAATACCTAATGTGTGGAAGAAAAATAATATTTTCAACGCGAAATTTCTGTGATGACCTCTTTTTGAATATTTGTTGTTTTTGTTAAAGGAAATTATGATATTATACTTTTTGTGAATTATTTTCATTTGAAAATGACATTGTATATAAATGTTGAAATATTATGTTTTAAATCATAGTCTATTGGCTGCTTTATTACTCCAACTCTTAAACTATCACAAAAGCACATTTCTACAGACAGCATTATCCTCCCTTTAAACCAAAGAAGAAGAATTATTTCCGGGAATCGTTAATTCCACCATTCGTTTTCTAAAACATTGATTTCCTTACTGTTCTACAACACTGTAAACGTCATTCACAAAACATTCCACAAAACCAAAAATAACTTCATTAGCCACACACCCTACTCCCCTTTTGCTCATTGGTGTAGGCAAAACGGGGGTTTCTAATACCCCTTATTGAATATGATAGTAAAACAATAAATTCATGTCATCGATTGTGATATATTATACAAATATCGATATCGGTATTTTAAATATCGTAATCGAGTTCTAGATGTTATATCGATATCCAAGATAAAATTTTATCGTATACTATCAATTTAGGAACACTGATGCATTTTCAAGTATCCCCTACAAAATATCCCAATATGCTTAAGTGTTGAAAATTGAGTCGTAATTCCAAAATAACTAGAAATGTGAAAATTTAATAATTTGAAAGAATATTGTATCTGTATACTCTGTATTCGATCTTAAGAGCCTAAATCAATTAACCCATCAAGGGTGTTTCTGACAACCACCAATCCCTTGTTAGTCTGTTTAAATTCCTTGAGCTAGTTGCGATTTGTATAGAAAATAGAGAATTTGAACCACCCAAACAGGTGGACAACAATAGGTTTACTGTCAAAGCAATTTTGAAGAGTTAATCGGTTTGGGCTCATAAGATCGAATACAGAGTATACAGCCAGAAAAAAAATCTCCCAATTTTAAATTTTATATAACCTTTTTAGGCTTTCACTGTATTTAGTATATTTTTATAGCTTATGTAAAAAGAAAATACGATAGTTGATTATTTCTCTTCGTTTCTGTATTCCAAAAATATATCTACAATTTGCGATACTAATAACTAAAAATAATTTTT
The DNA here is from genome assembly GCA_034698565.1 of Campodea plusiochaeta. Lineage (NCBI taxonomy): Eukaryota > Metazoa > Arthropoda > Diplura > Rhabdura > Campodeidae > Campodea > Campodea plusiochaeta. Next base: position 9,920 of record JAQIWE010002752.1, on the reverse strand, counting down.
AATATATCCATTTAAAATTAATTCTACTGAGAACTTAGTAAATAATTAATATTATTTACAACTCGTTATTGTTAGCAATATATCTACTTTTACGCAGGAAAAGCGGGAATAATCTTTTCCAACACACATAATCCGTTTTACTTTCTTTGTTCTCTATTGTACTCGTTTTCTCAAGTGACCGTTAAGCTGTGTTGGAAAAGATTGTTCCCTCTGTGAAAAAATACTCCTTTAAGCAAACATCACAGCTAAATCATCAGAATGCAGAAATATTAGTTTAATCGATTTTTAAATTTGATGTTGCCTTTTTATGTTATTATTTATACTTATAGTGTATTTTTATAACAACAGAAAATACGGTAACATTAATGAACATTGTTAAAATTCTCTTTTACTTCTGTATTTATAAATATATTTCCTAGCAAATTCTCGCTGAAGAAACGCAATTCAGATCCAACTTTTCGTACAAAATGTATTTTTAATTATTTCTTTCTCTCACACATCTAAGTAAAAACTATACAACTCACGTATGACCTATTTAAAACTATCGTTGAAAACCTAATGAATCGGAATGCCACTTTCTTCCTCGTTAAAAAAATAAAGAAGTAGACTCTTTGTTTTAAATAGAAATTCAACTGCTGCTATAAAGTATATAAAGTTTCAGAGCATAACAGACTTTTTATGTAAGTGATATGTTTTATATAGTGAGAATTATTTGTAGTATTCATTATAGTAGACTATGAGCACCCAGTAACCTCATTTATTCTGCTGGTAATTAAATGCACGAAAACTAAAAGAATGTATTATATTGTTGGTTGATTCTTGGAAACAATGTAAAGTCGTGATTTTTAAGTTAAAAAGAGTTTAAATTTCTGCAACAAAATAATAATAATAATAATAAGTGGTTTTAAATGGTTATTATTTTAATATCGAAATTATCATAAGTTAATACAGCTGCAAGTATGTCGAACAACAACATTTGAGGCTACAGGAGAACAAAATTCACTTAAAATTAGCAAGATCTTTAGTAAAATTAAGAAATAAACTTCAGTTAATTTGAATATGGTATCAGTTAAAATTAATAGTGCCAATTTAAGTTGATAGAATAGAGTTTAAATTTCTGCAATAATAATAATAATAATAATCAGTAGCCGTAAATAGTTTTTATTTTAATATCTGAATTATTAATAAGTTAATGCAGTTGAAAGTATGTCAAACAACAACATTTGAGGCTACGGGGGAATCTGCTACGCCTGTCATAAACTCTATGGTCCAGGTTTTTAATTACTTACATCATCAGATCTATTATTATTTATGCTGTGCACTACAACCAGAAAACTTTATTTTACAGAATTATAGCTGATGAATAAAATATAATTATAATTCATATATATAGAAAAAACAGTTACATTAAAAAGCATGATTTTATATTTTTGGAAATACATTAAAGTTTTGTAATTTTTCTGATTATCTTGTAATAAATTTTGAAAATCAATAATTGTGTTTATCACATTAACGGATTGTTTAGTTTATGATCTGGTGTTAATTATTTTATACTTTCTGCTATTTTACTTTGATGTTAGTAATTATTAAAACATATAAATCAATAATTATATTTTGGTCATTAGATGAAATTTCAACTTCTTGAATTTTTTATCGTTATTATCTGTACTATATATTTTGAATCATTACCACAAAAAAAATTCTAAATGCCATTATATGAATAAAAAATATACCTACATGTTATCATACGAACAACAGTTTTAAATATTCCAAATTCCTGTGTATAACGTTTTACCGAATTTTGGCGTACAGCGTTTTTCCGAATTCCGACTGAATTCCCGTGTACACAAAAATTTACAGTGAGTGACCCCTCGGTGTTAAGTATAACTTATTAATAAATTTTCTAATTACAACAAAACTCCATGTATAAAATATTAGCATAATTTTTCTGCTTAGAAACTGTTAATTGAGTGCATTTAAAAGTTTTAATTTAATAAAAAAAGAATAACAAAATTCACTTAAAATAGGTAAGTTTTCATTAAATTAATAAATAAGCTTCAACTGAAACTATAATGAAGCCTGAGTTAAAATTAAGAGCTTCGCTTAAATTCATAATAAATATATTGCCTGTATAACATGGAAATTTTAACGAATGAATAGGTGTGGATCATAATAACTTACAGATTTCTAACAAAGTTTCGCATAAAAGTAAACAAACAATACGGTATTACTTTTTCAGATATATCCGGATATTTTTGTTTATGCTATTTCCTATAGAAAAGGAAGGTTTCATCCTTGGAATAACAAAGAATGTTTTCAATTCTTCTTCTGAAGCTGTTGATTTTACGAAAACAAGTCAGAAATAGTAAAATATAACAAAATAACGTGAATGAAAAGGAATGCCAACATAGCGATTTTGAATAACTTTTAATTCTTAAGATTATACGGACATAAGTCACATAATTATTATTATAACACTCAGTAATTTAAATTTTAATAATTATAGATAATCTAAATATATGATATATTCCATGTATGAATTCATATTCTTATTTAATATCAACAAAAAAACTTTATATCGTAATAAACTAATAATCATCCAATTTTTCTCATCTCTGTGAAGAATGAGAACTAGAGGAACCGCCCAATCAACATAACAGAGTTGCCAGAAGTCAATTACCTACCAGGACAAATTTATATTCAAGAGTTAAAAGAAATTTGAATAAGATACAATAAGTTGCAGACATATTTCTTTCCATTGTAGGATTAATATTTTAATTTGCAGACATCGACAATTTCTGTTGAATTAGTAGGTCAACAATTGAAGAGTTTCTGATTTTTAACTAAGATGTGAATTTTTTATTTCAATTTATTTGTAACCTTCAGAAAAATACTGAAAAAATAATTATGTGTCTTAAAAATTACCGTAACTATAAACAATGAACATTATTATATTTTAAAACAGTTCAATCACAATATAGTACTGCCCCTCACCGCATCATTTGTCCATACCTTACACGTGATTAGCAAGTGTACAGGATAGGTTGATATATTCCGGTTTGATAGTATATTTTCCCCGTACTAAAAACAATTAAGCCGCCGGCAGTCACGCGTTCTTTCTTCGGGAATTTAAAAATATTTTATTACGTTGTATCTTTAGAAACATCACTTTTTGGGGTTATGCACCTCATCTTCCATATAAAATTCTTGTCTTGCTTCTATCTAGAGTATACTGTTTAATTACAAAAGTGTCTATATTGTAGCAATATTATTATTAATTAGGTCGAAAACTGATATTTCAGGAGCATTACATGCCAACAAAAACGGAATGTATTAGGTTAAATGCCCATTATTTTTCAGGATTTCCAACACAGATTAAAGGTCCCTTCAGGACGCAAGGACAACAGAGAACAAAGAAAGTGAAACGGAACTTGTGTGTTGGAAATTGGGACCTTCCGGTGAAAAAAACTACACGTTTAACCTGTATATTTTTACAGCAGGAAGCCATCTTTTCCAACACACAGATCTCGTTATACTTTCTTTGTTCTCCATTGTATTCGCTTTCCCAAGAGACCGTTAAGCTGTGTTGGAAAAGATGGCTTCCTGCAGGAAAAAATACCCCTTTAAGGTATAAAAGTACAGTTAGGTTTATTTGATTATCAATAAAACATTTATAGTTATCTAACATATTTTAGAAAGAGCATGGTAGAGTTATTATTTCCTTTTTTCTCAAAAACATTTCCCAGAATATATTTTAATGCAGTTGTAAAAATATTATAAAATATTTATATTCCAGAAAGTGTAAGACATAATTAATAGTATAAATAATAACAACAATGTTTTTAAATAGGGAAATAACCTACTCTAGGAAATGTTAACAGTTATAAAATAATGTTTTATATATTATAGCTTCCTTTATTGCATCATAATACTGAATTAACTATTTTTCAAAATTACGACTGTAAACATTAATTTGAAGATATCTTTTGCTTACATAAAATACTTTTTTGCATAACATTATTTAAATTTCGCAGACAGTGTTCCATCTGTCACCAGGAACAAAAAATGAGAAAATGGCAACCCTATCGAAAGCAGCAAGTAAAAGCGAAAGTAAACACGTCATTGAGCAAGTTTCGTTATTACGTAACAATACCAAGTTCCCGAAAAGTTAGCATAATTTAAACATAATATAAACATTTCTTTTTTTCTTTCTCGCTTCGGAATTTATAGCACCTGCACAGCTAGGCGTGGCACTTCAATAATAATAATCGATAGAGAAATTTAGGAAAACGCGTAAAATTATTCAACCGTGAACGTAGACTGATACGTGCGGTAGAATGGAAATTTCAAAGAAATGTAAAACAATTGAATGTAATTTTTTGATTGAACAATGTACATTATTGGAAAGTTTATATAGTAATTTTATGACGCTTCGGAATTATTAGTTTTACTGTATTCTAACCCAAATATTTTTTTATATATTTAAGGGAGGTATAAAAATATATGCACGAAGTAACGTATCAATAATTATGTTTAAATCACATGAAAATGATTCATGAAATAAAATTATAAATAAATTTTCCCACTTGATGAGAAAGAATTTTTAATGAAAATAATTTATATTAATTTGAAAGAATTCAATTAATTTTTCAATTTTGAAATTAGTACATATAGTAAATATAAGTAAACTATTATAATAACTATTTGAAAATTAATATATTTATAATAACTAAAACATACTTTACTGAGGTTTTACCAAATCTTTTCTAAGCAATTGTTTCATTTCTGATTGCAATGCAACAGTATTATTTTCAGTAGTTCTAACAATAATTCATAACTATTTGCTTTCTAAAATTACACCAATTTATTAATTCCCAATAATATTCACACAATATTCCAGAAAATAACAAGTGGATAAATCGTTTGACGATATTCAGTTCACTAGCGTATCAACAAACCAATCATTGCATTTTTTAAAATAAACATCAAAATAAAAATGTACTTACAGATTCCGGCCACCGAAAGAAGCACCACCAAATATTTCAACATAATTTTACGTATATAAGATATCGCACTGTATAACCTACCGCTGTAAATTAACTAAGTCTTTTAGAAAGGTATCTTTTGATTTTATACTTGAAGGAGTATCTCAGAATACGAAGGGGGGAGGGGGTGGGGAAGGGAGGGAGGGTGATGGGGAAAAGGAGAAAGACGTTTTGTTTCTTGGATGTATAGTAAAGGGCAAAGTTTTATACTGGTGATGGATATTTTATATAGTTACATGGAATTTTTTATTGTTTTTCGGATAGTGAAATTTTTGGAATCAAAGAAATAAAAATAATATTTTGGTATAATAAATACTGCTGTATCGCTATATTAACCTGTGAAACTTAGAATGAAGGAAAGCATTAAATTATATTACTGTGTGATGGGGTGGGAGAAACAGAATAATATGTAAATGCTATAACTCCACTTCCATTGGTAGTCATATAGATTTAGTCATAAAAAAGTGTGTATTAACATTTTGACACAGTGACCATTGACTTTTCTGATGTTATAACATAATATTAGTCTTCTTGATATAAATAACTCATATTTCTTACCTTCTAGAAATCACCGGTTGTGGAGTTATTCACCTTAGAAACTGCAAGAAAAATACTGTAAGGTAGCGGAGCAAACGTGGCCCAAAACAAGACAACTGCTGATATAATGATTAATTTGCATTATTTTAAAGTCAGCTTTGCTACTATTTAATAAATATGTGTTCTGATATATGTTTTCAGCGAATAATTTGCATATTTTTGCAAGGCATCGAAATTAAGCAGGTCGATTTGTGCTACCTTATAAAATCTATCGGCTATGTAAACAGAAATATCGCTTGATCCGTTGAGTCAAAAAATGTCAAACTTTTTGTAAAAATTATTTAATAATATAAGGTACAAAAAATCACAGTAAACCTGAAATTCATTATCTGCAGGTAACCCTTTAATACTGTCTGTTAATTAATTATTAACATTCATTAACTTTACTAGCTGACATTGACGTATTGTGAGTATTGTACTTACTATTTAATTCAAAGAAAATTTTTGGCATATCCCATAATATTAGTTCAAGTATCAATGGTTACTATGTTATACTGAATAATAGAGGACCATAATATATAGGATTTAATATAGTCGGGTGGTTTGGTGGGAGACTGCCCTCATCTATCTTCAAAAGAGTGGTAAGGATCAGGGGCGTAACTACGAGTGTGGGGGCCCTGGGGTGAAGGGGCCACTATAACAATACAATGTTGCCAATTTAGGAATGACCAATTAAACAAAAAACTTTAAAGCAAAGAATTTGACTTTATGTTTTGGTAATAAAATACGGTCTTAAACTTCCAACTTTATCAAGTCATTCTCTTGATAAAGACTAAAGTTTGTTCGTTGAAAATTTGAGAAATTATACCTATTTTTGGAAGTTTAAGACCGTATTTAATTACCAAAACATTATGCAAGAAACTTCTATCCTCAGAAACACTATTACTATTTATATTGGTCTCATTAGTGAGGACGTAAATCCGAACAGCGAAATTTGAACCTCTTTATGCAATATTTTATACAAAACTGAGATTTTAGTTAATTTTTGGTGACCGAATAACCATTTTCTCGTCCATTAATTTCTTCCTTTTATTTTTATAACTATTTCTCCCTGAGCTCGAGACCCCTTATATGAATATTTTATCAGGGGCCCCGGGGCACAACGTAGATTGCCCTGGTGCAGTTACGTCACTGGTAACAGTGGTATAGTCCTTCCAAAATCTTACGGACTCAAACTTGTTATGTCTTCAAACTATTTTGAAGGGTAAACCCATTGAGTACCACTTGTTTGGGTTGTTCAAATTGGGTATTTTCTATACAATTCGCAGGCTGGTCAAAGAAAACAAATAAGTGAACACAGGATTATCAATTGTTGGAATGTCAGAAACACTCTTTATGGGTTAATCGATTTGGCTTCGTAAGATTTTGGAATCACTATAAGAATAGGCAGAGTGCACGATCGCCCACATGGTCGATAGGTTATAAGCAGGCACAATAGGAACGTATAGGAGCTAAGTTATCTTCTCACAGTTAAAGGAATAAAATTTTAAAAGACAGAATGTTGGTAAATGTCAGTAGTAAAAAATAACTAAAATGGGTAGTTTTTCAATGTATTTTTTTTAAAATAGCTCGCTCCAACCATGATGTCGCTCATCGGAAGGTCTTCGACACTGCCTTAAATAATATCACCTCCTTCTTCCCTAAATCATGGAGCGCCACTGGTCCAGTCATTCATGTTTCGGTATTTGTCATTATTGACAACTTAAAAATGAACATTTTTAATTTGGGTACTAATTAGTTAACAATGTACGATTATATAAGGAAAACTCTTTTTTGTTAAAATACAGCAAATTTTTAAAACCAGAAGATAAGTATATTCTTAAGACCTTATTTAACATCTTTACATTTAATAGGAAACAGTATGTAATTGTGCGATTTAAAAAATAATGATAATATATATCATGTGTTATTATTATTTTTTTTTATATAAACAAAATGTGCCTATCCATTTACTGATTGTTGTTTTATGTGTAATATACGCAACAGTCATTATTTTTTTTAATAATTTATTTACAGTTATAATTAAAAAATTATCTTATAAAATTCTATACACTCACCACAATTTCAGAATAAAAAGGTTTAAATTGATTAGGTTCAGTCGTGAAATTTACGTACTGTATGAACTTAAACGTTCACTCCAGAGTAGGCCCTAATTTAATTTTTCCAAAATTATGAAATAAAAACTCGTTTTTTGATCAAATTGGTAATTGCAACTTAAATTTTGAACAGATTTTGCTTTACACATCCTGTTTTAAAAAGCTTTGACATTAATATTATTTTAGGCAATTTATTATAGGGTTGCCAACCTAATTTGCGAGAGAGAAAATGTAAAGAAAACCATCCAATTGTTAGACTATTAGAATATTTTCCTCATTTTTTTGAAGTTCCTGAAACTGAAAATGACAAAATTTCAAATTATTGGCTACTTCTCAGGTTTATTTTTTATTGTAAAAATATTTCCTCCATTTCTTAAACAGTTAAAGTTCCTGAAATCGGTATTGGGAATCTCAAATCAGAAACTAATATACAGTATAATACCTGATTGAATATTCAAGATCCAGAACCGAAGATAATTATAATACTACGTAAAGAAGATAAAACGAAACTCTACAGTGTCTATTCTTGGCTGTTTTGAAGCCTAGTTTGGTAGCCACATAGCGGTCACGGCCCGAACCTACTCTCATATAAAGACAGCTAATTATGCGTTTTACAAGCGGAATTTCAACTTCTAACTTGCAAGTATAATGTTTAATAACATCATCCGGTTTAATAACTTTTCATCCGGTCAGAAAAATATTTTTCACAGGTTTTCAGTTATCGTCTTATGGAGCGAGTGTCCTGCCACCATGCGGCTATACGGTCCTGTACTAGCAAAACAATTGAAATTTTTTCGTCTTCACCTCAAAATCTTTTTTCCACCCTATGTCCAGAACTACGGAGACAAACTCTTCAATAAGGAACATTCAATTTGACATTACTGTTGAACTAATGCCCCTGTGTTGAAGAAGGTACGGAACAGTCTGATCTATCTGGAGAAATAGACTTCGCTTTTAAAGAACTAATGTTCATTCAATATTTTGCACAGTGAATCAATGTGGTAGTTTGTTCCTTTTGGCAAAAGATCTTAATAAGAATTCTGCTGATTATAGATATTTCTAGTTAAATTTTAATTGATTAATATAACTTACATGAATTACCGCACATAGAATCAATTGATCTGTTATATTTATTTAAGTACTATAAACTATCTATAATGAATTTAAAGCTAGCGGTTATTTTTTTACATTAAAAAATAATTAATAAAAAATAATATAATTATAAGGTTTTTTTTACAGTATCGCCACCATTATTGAATATACTTATCTGTATAGCTCCGAAAAAAAAATCAAAAAGAATGTAAAGAATACATCTGATAATGCTTATTCTGTCAACCCATGCTTCAACGATGGAAATTACTGTCAAGCGCATTGTAATAAAATAAAACAATTATCCAAGGTTATTTCTTCCTCAATTTCATTAAGATTTGAAGCCGGTAACATAAAATTTTCCGAAGTACTAATAAAACAGGGAGAAAACGAGTTCTTTTTTCGTAAGAGACCAGCTTTACGTATGGAGAATGAGAACTTACACTTTTCATTCTGGTGATCAAAGGAATTCCGTAAACAAATAACAGCAGTCGTCTCAACATAGTAGGTCACACACACAGGTGGGCAGGGCCATGCAAAGGGTTATGAAGAAAAAAAAATATCGCAATGTCTGAATTAATATCTCGCCATTATAAGTTCTATAATGTATTTCCAAAATTTATTGTATCTAAAACTTTTACGAATTCCTGAAGTAAATATTACGTGCTACTAGTTAATTAAATCATAAATAGTACCAGAAAGTGCATTGAACTGCACGGAGACCGTCATTATACGAACATTATGAACTTTGCTTATTAAAGGTCATTAATCTTCATTTAAGTTATTCTGTATTTGCAAGGTCATTTTTTTTTCTGTGAAAAATTAACCTAATATCAATATCACTATATACTTTAAACAATATTTTGCGGACCTAAACCGTTTCACCCACCAAGGGTGTTTCTGACATTCCAACAATTGATAATCCCTGTTGACTTATTTGACCAACTTCGATTTGTATAGAAAATATACTGTATTTTAAATCATATAAGAACCCTAACCGTTTAACCCATCAAGGATGTTTCTGACAACCACCAACTGATAATCCCTTGTTAGTCTGTTTAAATTATTTGACTTTCTTGCGATTTGTATAGAA
>JAQIWE010002751.1:0-12730 GCA_034698565.1 Campodea plusiochaeta | reverse complement strand
AGGCAGGTGCTTTACCACTTAGGTACGAACGCATATAGAATTGATAGATTATTAATGACAATAAATTTCTATGTGTGTTCGGAGCTAAGTGGTAAAGCACCTGCCCGGTAAGCAAGGGAACGTTCCCACAGGACGCATGAATATTTTTTGTCATTAATAATTTATTTACTATATGCAAGGAATGTCAGTATATATTTATTTTCATCGTTACTGTTAGATCTTTTGTATCAATAATGAACTTGTTCAGTTTAAATTCACTGCATGTTGTAATATAGTGCCAATTACCGTTTACAGGTACTGCTTTGTTATGAAATTACCAAAAATAGGATCTGTTTACCAATACTGTAACTTATCAATGATATACAATAGCTAGTTCTTCATATTTTTTCGGATTTATCGAACATTAACTTTCTGATTAAACATTCTGTTCCCTATTTTATGCTGCTTCTTTTGAAATATGTTTTTCCTTTTATAGCTTATATAAAGAATCATACAGTATAATTATGCAGTAAACTCGCTACACATGATATTAAGTATATTCCTGTATATGTGCGGTTTTGTTTGACTTCGTATATATTTAAGAAAATGGAAAATACTTCCTATAGATATGCCTAGTTTATAATCTTCTGCAGAGAGAAGTTATTATATAGTTAATGTATATTATGAGTTTATTTATAATTCCCAGTGAAAGTTTCAAACCTGTTCTATGCAATTCGCCATTCTTGAACTGCGAAGCGATATCGATGATTTTCCATTTTTCTCTCAATGTTGAGAAGAATGGCATTATTTAGAAGATTCCACATTCCTCCCTCTGACTTAAAACTTCCGGTTCTTCCTCGGTATTTCATGGTGCGTAGCAAATATCAATTTCAGTAAGATGTACTTTTTTCTCTTCTCATCTCATTGGGTAAATTGTATGGTAATCATAAAATGTCCTTCCGTTGTATCAATATGAATGGTTATATAGAGAAAAGGAATAAGAGGATTTAGAAAGAGAAACAAACTTGAAACAAGAGAGACTTGATCCCTTTGATCTCTGAATGTGGCTCCAACTTCCAAGACAAAGTTCTATTACAGGGGTGAACAAGTAGATGAGAAATATTTAGTTGGAATTCATATACTTTTAGTTACTGACTCGGAGATAATTGATTTTTTTCTTTTCGCGCGTTTCCCTTTTCTGACGTTGGTTAACATCATGGTTACATTTTCCTTATAGTTACAGCTTTACTGACGAAGTTACAGGTTTTCTATTGACGAGAAGTTGAACAACACTTTCTTTAGTTTCTTAAATTTTCCATCCATTTTCATTTTCATCATTTTCCATTCTTCTTTATTTTCCATTACTTTGCTGTCATCTGATCTTATAATGAACGAGTAGTTCCAAACAAAGAGCAGTTGAGAAATAATTACGGAAAGCTCTGCTCAATACAGACTACATTAGCCTTAGCTAAATAACTCTATAACTTTTTTTCTTTTTTTAATCCATTTTTCGTGACTGACCAAACTTGATTCAGTGGAATGAATCATCTTCACATACCATTCAGACCAGGTCAAGTATAATTTATAAGAACACTATAACTGTAAGTAACTAAACTAACTACTGTAAACTAATAGTGCTGGAAATAATAAAAAATTAATTATGGTATATGTAATATAAATAGTCTTTTAAAGTGTATAAGCAAACAAAAAAATATTAATGAAAGCTTTTCTAACTAGCAGTATAACTAGTCAACTAATTCTAACTATAGTCGGAAGAATGATATACTCAATTGACTCTTGATTCTGCATAATCTTTGTTCAACTCAAGAATACACCAGTCGAACCTATCTTGTTGTTTTATATGTTGACAGCAAATATTCTATATCTTTTTGCTTTTGTACATAGATAAATAACACACATCTATTTGCCCATCCCTGAATTTCATCTTTGGAAATTGATTTGATATTTGATGAAAATTTCTCTCAATTTTATTTTGCCAAATGTTTCGATATTATTTTTCTGAACTTATACTGTTTTGTGATTTATATTTCAAAGATATAAAAAGGTATATAAAAATATTTGCTGAAAATAATAATTTGCAATGTATTTTGTGCATCAGTGATGTTGGTCTTTGCAATAGTGTAAGAGACGGAGTGAGAAAGTAGCCAATATGATTTAAAACATCACAATATTTCAACATTTATACAATGCCATTTTCAAATAAAAATAATTCACAAAAAATATATAATATCATAATTCCCTTATGATTTAAAACATCATAATATCCCATTAGGGAATTATGATATTATATTTTATATTTCCCTTCAGGGAATTGTGATATTATATTTTTTGTGAATTATTTTCATTTGAAAATGACATTGTATAAATGTTGAAATATGATGTTTTAAATCATAATGGCTGCTTTATTACTCCAACTCTTACACTATTACTAAATATGCAGTCAGGAAGTTTCCACGTTGAATTGGCCTTTGCACTAATCTGTGACGTACAATGTGGGAGAATATTATTCGGACAAGCTAGTTGGCAGTGAAAGCACAATGTATTAATGTAATATATTTTTGAAAAAGAAAATATAAGTAAATATGTTTCATATTATTTAAACATGATAAGTTAATTTTAATTTTGAAAGGAAATCGAGCAAAAGTGGTCACCAATACGTTTATGACTACTAATTAAAATATTACATTATATGAAAAAGTACCAATACAATCACATTATTTTACACACAAGTGTGGTGTAGTACTGATGATCTTCAACCAGTAATTTTATTGTCATTACCTATTGTATCTGCAACAATATTTTACAGAGATTTTCACTATAACTTTGCTTGATCTTGCATTACTAAAACTGAAAAGTACAGCATTTAGATATTCTATATCTGATATTTACAGTCCTGCCATTTTATACTTCAGCATTCTCTCCTTTAAATACAGAAGCCTTTATTCATTCTGTCATTTAATTTTTAGCTTGGTGCTGTACTACTTTTCAGGTTTATTTTCTGAAGATGTCTTTGTATCTCTCTTTCATGTTTTTCAATGAAAAAATCCTCATCAACATGGCATAGAAAAGAAAATTTTGTCCACTTTTTTTAGTTGCCGTATTCATTACAAATCTGCACATAATTTAAAATTCTTATATACGCATGATATAATAGCAAGTGATTAAAATCGTGTAACTAAATACGACGACATAATAATACAGAGATGGGAGAAAATCACTCTGGGCATTTTGTTTTCAGGAAATAGAATGAGCAAAATTTATTAAAAATAAAATATTTCCGTCTGAAGCATTAGCTTCTCAGTGTAAGTTCCCATTGATCATTTACAGGCTCTTCATTATTGCTCCAACTGATTTTATTTTGAGCATATTTATATTTCGAACATGACAATCTTTGCTACAGTTCTTAAGTATATATTTAACTTTTTAATTTAAAATAGTCATTTGTCACCAGTAAAAAGAGAGTGAGTTATATAATTATGTTGTTACTACTGTTGAACTATCATGTATTATTGGTAAAACAATAAAATAACTAATCTTTCCTGTAACCTCTGTCATTATAATTATTTTGTTAGGTTATATAATGTAAAGATTTTTATGTTTTCTTCCAATATAAGAATACGATATATCAAACGAATTCATAACTCTGTATAGTTGTTTGAAAGACGCTTCAATACTCTTTAAATTAACTCATTGAACAGTAGTAAATAATACAGCATAGTATTTTTTTTAACTTAGATATGCTAAGCTAAAAATGGTCCACTTCTACAATATATCAATTTTTGTAAATTTAATTGCAGCTGCATTTTTTAAACGATCTCTTGAATTATTTTTGCCTGTGTGCTTTAGAATATTGTTAGGTTATTTCTGCTCACCACTAGTCCATCCCGGAACATCATCATCTTCATTCAACGAGAACAGCGGAAGTCTTCAGTCCATTTTATACATTTTTATTTCTATATACGAAAAAAAAACTCCAGTGTGTCTCCCTATATACTTGAGGACAAAAAAAGGCTCCAAAAACATATTGAGACCTGTTCTGTTCAATTATTAATGAATGCCCACGAGCAAGAAGAGCTCACAAAGCTCATATAGTTCCTTTGCCTTCTAGAATGTATATCTCTCCGTATCGTCCTGCTTTTAATAGCAGTAGATGAAAGACTAATGTTACCATCAACTCTTGTTGATATTTTAATCCCTTTTTATTTTATTCCGGATTTTTCTCTGAGGTTTTAATACATATAAAAGACATTTTTGTGTAGTTAGAAATTAAGTCCTTTCACTGTTCAAATAGAGCCTGAAGGGGAATATTCCCATCGTACAGTCGTATAGTTGACTACAGTAGCTTTTTTCTATGTGTGGAGAAAAGAAGTAACTTTGTGTTTTTTAAATATTAAGATTTTGTAAATGGAGATTTTGTGTGATGCTTTCTAAGAACTTTCTTCTGTGTTTAATTATTTAGATGCTTTCATTCCGAAATTGCTTTTTCTGTTTCTTTTTTAAAATGGCGTATTTTAATTCTCCCTAATGTATTGCATTAGGCGTCTTTATTTGCTTTAAAATGCGAATTGCTGTATAATTGTACCTACTGCAAAATATTTTTTGCTTGTAAAATGAATAATTGAGTTATTGTGAAGAATACTTGTTTGTGCACTTCAGCACTGGTGCATCTTTTGCACTAATTTCCAAGAGTAATAAACTTGTGTACATTAATTGTTGCAAAAAAGAATGAAACTTAGTTGTCTTTTAGTGTATCATAGCATCCTATTTAATACATTATGTATAACCTTATTATTAATACATCAGCATACATATCAACTTATGATTACGTATTATCATTACATAATTATTGCATATTCAATATCAGTAACAGAACGAAACAATATAGTCTTCTTTTAAACTGACCGTCAAAAAGAAATATCGTAAGTATCATAGTCATCAAGTAATATAGCCTTATAGGAATGAACATTGTGTAAATCTAAACTTATATTTACTGAGTTGCATCAACAGGTCTCTCTATTTACTCTGTCAGGGTATACGTTAACAAACAGTCAATAACAAATGATAAATTTCGTTATAAACTTTCTATATAGTAATTACAGAAACCGAAAAAAAAAAATTGTAATAGTAAAGCAAAAATGATTTACTCTGCAGCAACAACAAGAGAAACACAAAAAATAAATTTCAGTGTTATGCAGTAGTTATAATAACTTCTGTAGAAATATGAATGGACAGTCAATATTAATATATTTTAATTGGAAGAAGACACTGCAAATCATAATTAACACCTGATAACATTTTACTGCGTGTTGACAAATACTATTTTGAAAATATCTATTTTAGTTCATCTGGTAAATCTGGATGTAATACATATCTCTGCCATATTTAGTGAAGCCAAAATAAGAATACTTCCACTAAAATAATGGGGTGTGTCACATGAAAAAGAAGACTGCTAAGGCGTAAGAAATGGTCGACTTCTATCGCTAACACATGCTCTTGTCATAATTCCAGTCTTCTCTCCTTCATTATTATTATTATGCTTCACAGTGTTCTTACGGAGTTTGTGTATACGAAACAGGCACGGAGTTCTTATGAATTATAATCATGTGGTGGAATTATGACAATGTGGATGCTGGCTTCGTTTTTTATTGAAGATATAATATTAATTTAGGTGTGGTGTGTTTAGATGTTCTTTTTAATAATTTAGATTAATGTGGAGAAGTATTAATAGATTTTCGTTGTTTAGTGGTAAGGTAAATTGTACTGTATGCTTCTTTAAGTATCTTAACTGTAATCAGTTTCTACGATGCATTGAAAATTACTGGGAGCTGCTAATATGAATTTGCACAATGATGGTGATAACACCAGTAAGTTATGTGTATTACACCGGCTGATAACCACTAAAATATAGAATTTTTATTTATACAGAGAATGAAAATTTTCTCTCCGACAATGAAATGTATTGAACAATATTATACAGGGTGGCCCGATAAAAAAAAATCACCAATATGGAAAATGCAATTTCCCAAAACGTACAGCTATCTAATTGAAGCTAATACAATACCAGTTGAACAAACGTTCAATTCGCTCTCCAGTGTTATAAGTGACCTGTCTGGAAAGTACCGGAACATTAATTTTGTAATTGCCAAAGCACCAGTAAACGTAGATAAACAATTAATGCACTGTTTTGTAGCTACAGTATTTATGCATATGTCAGTGAAACCGCAACTCGATATCTTGTGCTACGACTATTTATGTAATTGTGCTACGACTATTTATGTAATGCAATGTTTAGGACTTGTGGCGATTTTTACATTTATCTACTAAAATCTTCTCTTTTTCCACGTTACAAATTATATTTTTAATTTTATGACCGAAAAAGTTTTCTGGTACTAAGAAAAATCAATTAGCATGCTTTAGAATTAACAACAGCCGGAAATTGATTGGTAGAAACGGATTGAAGCATTTTAGTAAAGTTTCGATGCTGAAAGTCGATCTGAACGGGAATATCGCAAATTCAAGTTCTGTGCTTAAAATATTTCTACAGCTCGTATTTCGAATTTGACTTATTAAATGTCTTTCAGTAGTACTGTCTGTCAATTCTCAGCAGTTTCCGTTAAAAAAAATTGTTGTTTGATTTAAAAATTAATAAACATTCCTTGTTTCTAAAAAATGCCGTAAGAAAATCGCTGGTGACTCCAAACATGGCTTGGTATAAACAGACATAGCACATTGGTTAATTGAGATAACAAATTACGGTTTTCACTATATAATACCATAGCTACATAACAGTGTTCAAATTATTTATCTATGTTCAATCGTTCTATGGCAATTGCAAAAGTTCCGATACTTTCTGGACAAACCTCGTATATAGTGTTATGATAGTACATGCAGTATTACGGCTGTTACAACCAGTGATAAAATTTCTACCTAAAATGAAAGCTGACAAAATGTTGTAAATCTGTACTTTCCTGTACGATAATGATAAAATAACAACAAAAAATTATTATTTTTTGATTATAATGACTAAATTTTACTTCCATTTTTTTTGTCAATGAACGCCTTTTATCTCAATCATCCATTTCATATACTTGCTAAAGTTCTTCTTCATCAATAAAATTAATGTTTCATTCAAGTACAATGTATAGTTATTAATATAAAACCATATATCACCGAAAGGGAATTTCATGAACTTTCAACTGATTTTTGTTTCAATTAGATACTTTTCGAGAAATTGCAGTTTTCAAATTGCTCTCATTTTTGGGGGGAGGGGGGGGGGGACCCTGTAGTATTGAAAATAATGAGACATAAAAATTCTGATAATATCTATTGTTTATGCCTCTTTCTTGATTTATTCATTCTACTTTGATATCCTCCTTTTTCATTCAACGTCATATTAATCACATTACAAGATGTCATAACTGAAACAGTGATGTTTCGTTCAGACGTTTCAATGAACAATGTTTACCAAACATTATTTGAAAGCAAATGTTAAGGAAGTATAAAAGGTCTTGCTTTTAAAAGCCAATTTAAAGTTTAGAAGCCATCTTTTCTTGAAGTTTTCTTCTCTACCTCTGCGATGCCTTATTAGTTCTCTTGTTGTCCGTGGACAAAAAAGCTCTTGTCCAATTTGGCAAATGCAGCTCAATGATTCTTTTCTTTATTTTCTCTTTGTTGCAATTCAATGGAAAAGAAGAAATCGGAAGAAAAGAACTGGAAAAGGAAAAATTCATTGAGCAATTTCATCAACTTTTATATTTTGAGATCTGACTTAAGTAGTGGAAACACATAAATCTTCATCAGTACTAATTAATGGAAGATTCTGTCACTTTTCGTCAAAACATGCTGCTGTTTCTAACTCATATTATCCTTTGTTCATAGTTCATTACTTTCATTCCAAGCATCTTCCAGCGAATGAGCGAAATACTGACATTGATTCATGGTCAGTTGCACAGGTGTAAAATTCAATATATTTTCATCGAAATCTTACAAAAGCACTAAATTATATTTCTTATTGTATAGTAAATTGTTTTAAACAATTTGCGTCTTCACGTTATCTTTTATACTTTCTCATGTCATAATATTATTATGGTATTAATACGTTATAAATTATCATAATAAAAAAACCGAAAAAAAAAAAAAAAACATTATACTTATTGATAATGTTCGTCAATTTCCGCAAACTAACTTATTTTTTATCAGACCCATTCAAAGCATAATCTGGAAATCAAAAACAGTTTGTATTACCCTATAAAATGTAATATGCATTTTATTTCCATGATAGCTTGGTAAATTTCCCAGCATTATATGAGACACAATCGTATATAACATTACTGAAATGTGTAAAGGTGTTAAAATTATAATAAAAATTCTTAGTGTTACTTGCAGTGCTTGTAAGAACAAATACTCTTAAATTCATATGCAGTACATTTTTAACATTCTTTCATCTTCATATACTGATGTATTAATAAAAAAATCAATCAAAATAAACACAATATAATAGTCCCTTTCGTTTTATCAGATATCATATATCGGAGGGGAAGTATACGACCCCAATAATATCATGATCTACTTTTAATTCCTTTATTAACAGTTCATTGTACTCCAAACAATATCCGTGGACTGACTCAGGTCATAATCAATCATATCAAACATTATTTGTCTGCAAGCTTCTAATACAGTTATAATCCCAGTCCATCATAATCCGTATAATAATTCCGGTCGCAATCCTCGAAAAAGATTGGCTACAAAAGGCACTGCACAGGACAAAAGACTGTAATGAGTTTCAAAGGAAAATCATCCTCAATTGTTGAACAATTCTCTGTTATTGTTTGTTCCACCTAGGGTATCCAACTAGGCCTAATTGACAATGATGCAATGGAGAGATGTACTGTATTGTGGATGGTTGTATAATTGCTTTTGTATATTACATGTTCCATATAAAAATAGTATACTATATTTTCTTTTTGGTGAAACGTATTTGCGTGCTGAAAGCTTGTACATATAGTGCAGATGAAATGTAAACCTGTATTGCATTTGCATATTGTGAAGGGGATTCTATAAAGTTTGTCACCGTCTTATGAAATTGAGAAGCAATTGAAAGTGTAGATTTAAATAGTTCACTTCAGAAACAATTTATTAAGATATTAGACTATACTGAAATAATAAAACCTAACTCCTTTATTTCAGTTTTTGTATTAGCTTGCTTTCAGTTGTTCGAGAACAATTATAATTTTATAAGTAAATAGTGTTTCTTCAGAAATAATGTTAATACAAAATAATATTTTCTGACAAAATACGTTGACTTTATTTAGTAAAATATGCTTATTTTTAAATAGAATAATGTAAAAAATTTTAATTTCTTAATATTATTGTACATTACACCTTTGATCTCTGTAATTGTCTGTTTAAAGACGAGTTATGAGGTAGGGTATATCAATATTTGCTTATTTGTATTCATTATGGACTTTGATGTATGCCATTTCGGTGATAATCTTAGTATTAATGTGGTTTAACTCCTATAGTGGTTGATACAAAACTAAAACGAAAAAGGAATTGGACAGAAGTGATCAAGACCCTCATGCGGATGAAATTTCAATGGACACAACTAGCTGTATCAATTGCAAGGGATTAAACCATCTTAATATTAAGACTGTTATGTATAGAGACCCCATTTACCTTCTGCAAATATTACATCATGATAAGCACTTTATACTTATATTTTCAGTTTAACAAATGATTTAATAAAGATCTTTACCATTCCAGTACACGAAAATGGAAAAATGATACGAATAAAAGAAAACACCATAAAAAAATCATTTGAAAAATATTCCAATTTCCAGATAACTCCTAACAATGTAACAAATACCTTCAATTTTCAAGCAGACCTTATAGGCCTTTATCGTGTTCTATCACAAAATTGCTTTTACCATCAGCACACCTCCAACTCCCTCCACTGCTTCTGTAACCTATGAAACAAAACGTTCATCATTCTCTTATGTATATACTCAAGCCACAAAGGCCATCATCAGTAGCAAACTTCATACATACCTCGACATGCTTTCTACTCATGTTTACTTGAACCTTTTGTAGCTGTAATAATCCTTAATGAAACGCTAAACTATAATACCCAGTACTGGACATATCTTTTCATCTCCCTTCCTCTATTCTTCTTGCTGATCTCCACCGTTAGAGGTCTATAGCTTCGTTGTACACAGAATACAGCTCAGGATGCAGTATTACATAAAGATGAGATGGTTTATCTTTGTCAGGGTAAAGAGAATGCTCAAGATCAAAGGATTGAGTTGACATGAGAGTCGGCTAGTTAGAAAAGCTTTCATTGATATTTTAACCTTTTTCTCTTCTTTATGGGAGAAGCTTGCAAAACAGAAGAGATCCAACATCAAGTATAAAACATCAGAACATGGTCTTTCCAAGTATTAAATGAAGATGGACACTGGGTGACCCAAAAGACGAGCACAAATTACAACGTAGAATGTGCCCTTCTTGGGATGGGAGAACCTGAGTTGTATCTGAGAAATATATTTTGGATATTCGGCCTGTAAGATAAAAGAGTGAGTTATAAATAATGATTTTATTTTAATTCTACATTTTCTTTCTGTGTTACTTGACAAACAGAATAGAATATTGTTATTGAAGCCATTATAAAGGTACAATTATATACAGCATAAAGAGTAGAGTATAATGTAGGTACAGCATAAAGACAAACATTAAACGTCTGGTATGTCTATTAAATAATTACCCAAGAAATGGTGTAGATTACAAGCAATATATAATCACATTTCTGCTACTGATTATCAACAATATATTTTTTTAATGTCAAAAATCATCCACGGTTAATCCATATAAACGTGCATAATTATACTGAATTAAAAAGGATTGAAATCGATAATTTTTATTCGTTCCTATCTTAACTATGCATGTCAGGATTAATAAAACATTCTGAAGTAAAAAAAAAATAGTTAGCAAAGTTCAAGCGGTACAAATTAATACGATTTCTTGAAGTCCATTAGAATCTATATACAATTCAAATGGAGGATCTGGAGCTATATTAAATTAAGATGGTGAAGGCTGTTTCAACTCCTTACGGTATCAAATAATCAAGAAATTAGCAGTCTCAGCATAATATATTTATTATTTCGAACATTCAAATGTAACTGGACTATTCTAATGCAGTGATCCTTTGTATGTTTCAATAAAACGTTAGATTTGCATAAAGGACAATCCTTCATTTAACTTTTTTAAGTTTTGGCTAAAAAATATGCAATACCCAATAGGTATGCAAATATTGCTTTAATTTAAGGTGCAAAACAACTTGAGTATGTGAAATAGAATTAATATATACAGCACGATATTTTAAATAAAGCATGTCTGATTCTAAAATACGTACTAATCTCTGGATTTTGAACTTGTACACTTAAACAATTTGCCAAGGTTGAGGTTCATTTTAAAAATCTCTTCAGTTAGTCAGTTGAAACATCCAAAAGCACCACTCTAAGTACTGTAATATACAATATGCTGAAACTTTTAGATCACATTTTGCTTTAATCAGTTATAAAATAGATACCTTCCAGTTTCAGAATAGGCATCATCGATAGTACTCATTTACCAATTACAGTACTTCCAATGAGGAGGAACCACTTTTCTTATGTTCCCTGTAATTTCCTGAACAGGTGGAAAGCTCGTTACAAAATGCGACGTAGAGGTTTGAGATGTGTAGAGACTTCAGTTTTCGGTGGCCAAGTTCTTTGAAGCCTTCGCTGTGTTAAGTAGTATACTTGAAAAGGTTTTAAAAAGGGAGTGTTTGAATATATGAGAGATACAGAGTTAAACCAGGATTCTTTCACTTCATTGTTGAGTGATTTAGTCAAATAGCAGAGTTAGAAACTGCTACGTTAGGTATGGTGGTTAAGAACTTCAAGGTGGAGGTAAATTGCATATAGAGGATATATTCTACATGCTTTCGAGATACTTTATGGTCACTAAACATTTTGTCTCTTGAAAATTAGAAGGAAAAAAATAAAGTGCAATAATTATGCCTTAGTGAAGATCTTACTTAATCATCAGCTACAGAATAAGTGAAAGTTAGCTCATGTATTTGAATAATTTTTTTTTGTGTATTAAACAATAAAGAATCTAAAAACAACAACTATAGCTGGTACGCGAAATGATAAATGAACTGCATCAAGCTAATCACTAATCTGCTTCCAGCACATCACCATTATGCACCGTTACAATTCACGAATACAGTATTTTCAGAAAGGAAGATTTAATTGAGTTTGTTATGACTTTGGTATAATAATTTAACATCCGAAATTTAGTATTCAGATAAATTTTCAGAGGTCATAGCTATAATATTTTAAAAGCAAATCAGCACCAACACTGATGTAATTATCACGCGGATATCATCATACAATTAAATTTTTCTTCAAAAAGTTGATACTACATAATTATATACGCATGATTCATATCATTATACTTTTATTTAATACTAGCTGAAATACCCGTTCTTCGCACGGAAGTAAGAGTACAAAATTGAAAGAAAAAAAAGCTGTAATAAAAATAGGTTGTGATAAACAGATTACTGATTGGTATGCTACCTCACTGATAATTCGGATTAAAACTTCATTATTAAGAAATAATTAAATACGTCAAAACTTTCATAATAATTGAATTTTGAGTTACTGCAGCAGTTTATTTGTTATACTGAAGT
>JAQIWE010002750.1:0-12731 GCA_034698565.1 Campodea plusiochaeta | reverse complement strand
TCATGGCCGATACTCAGCGCCGCTCCATACCACAAGAAAACAGCCCACGCGTTGGGTCGTATATATGGGAGGTCGGGGTACAAAGAATAGGCCGGGACTACAAGGATAATCGAGATCCCCCCTTAATAAAAATAAGGTTATTAGGTTTGGTTTGGATAGTCCGGTTAGATTAAATCAATATTATATATTCTCGGGTAGGTCAATCTCCATTCTCAGAAGTTGGGTGGCCTCGATTATCCTTGTACTCCCAATAGGCCTACTATGGTACCAGTAATTACAGAAGTATTTTCATTCAATGACTGTGAACAAGTTAGGTTTAGGAAGCTATTGTGCAAGTACAATAACATAATAATTAATAAAAGTGAAAAGTAACGCTTCAAACTGAGACAAGGGTTGCATGTTCCTGTTTTGGAACAATGTATTATTATAATTGTTGTTAAACTGTGTGAATGAAATTAATTAGGTAATGCACATTAACAGAAACTGTATTTCTCATTACTTACTATTAAATTCCAATCCCATTCTTGGTATTATTATTTTCAAAATTCCACTTTGTACTTTGCCTTTGCTGTGGCCTGTGGGCTGATCGCTAACAGTATTGGAAATAAGCGTGGAATAATAAAAACAAAAAATAATTTCAAAATAATAATTATTATTATGAAATTATGGGAAATATCAGCGATTATTTATCTGTATATTATTACAATCTGTTTTTGGCAATTTTGTATACAAATACTGAAAGAAACACAAATAAATGCGATCGGAGCGGATCAGAGAATAAAAGAGCTTGTCTTTGATTCTGATTCAGTTTTTCCATTACAGTCACAATGGGCTACAACTTGTACTGCAAACTTGTAGTTCGCCATATTGGCGCTTCAGTAGATCACCGATTGCAGCGACATAAATGGCAGCAGATAATATACGAACTACTACAGAAACAATTAAGTTGTTTAATTATATATCTTGCCACACCATCACCTTTTTGTCGCTACTTGTCATTTTCTTGTGAAGTAAGAAGTTCTCTATTTATACGTTAGGTGGCAGGTATATTCATAATTGTAGATTCTCACCACTTTAGAGATACAGAAAGGGGATGTTATTAGATTTATTCAATGAAGAAGATTGTTTTGCTTATTTCGAACCGTGTCAACTGTTGTTCGACTTTTCGCCATCTGTTGCGAACAGCTGGAAGTTCATACCAAAACAAAGTTAACTGCGTTGGAGTGCAGAGAAGTTCATAAAGTTCGTTTGATTAGTTATTTACTTCATTGTACGACTAGTGTTACTGCAGATCGGATTGTAGCAAGCTTCAGTTAATAAAGATGACTTCCCCAAAACAAGTGGTAAGTTTATTCAGTTATTCGTTTGAGTAGTTTTGTTTTATTTCAGATCGGTTTGCAGTGATCCAGAAATCAGCTGTTTTTTTATTTTTACAGGTTCTACACAGAGAGAGGCAGTAGCCCAGAATGCTAGACATAGCCTATAGCGTTTATTATAACCTAAGCATATTTCAGTAAGCTACAGGCCTAATAGCAGGTAGTCCAGGTACTGTATCTCTTTTCCGTTTTCATTGTAACCGATTTAATCCAGCATCGTTTATTTTCTTTGTTGCCGACGATATATCGACTAAGGCAACAATGAAAACGGCAATAAGTTCATACTAGATCCAAGCTAGTAAACAACTGACAAACCTACGTAATTAAATAATAATAATAATAATAAATATTGAAATTACCATTATAGGACACTATTATTTATCGTCGTAATAGCAAAGCAATAGGCCTAGTAAGGCTTGTGAATTTTATAGGTCAAAAAACTTAAATAAATAGTTTCAATAGTAGAAATGTACGGAATATTGTATATTGATAGAAATAAAAAGACGAATTCCGTAATAAGCACTCTATATATTATAGGACATTACCCAACATGTTTCGAATTGAACAATTCATCGTCAGGGGTACATCGGCCTATAACTGCAATAAGATGTTATTATTTTAAATTTAATTTTTTTTTTTAACATTTTGGGTATAGGGCATTACCCAAAATGTTCGAAACATTTTGGGTAATGTCCTATATACAGAGTGCTTATTACGGAATTAGGCTTTTCATTTCTATCAAATAAATAGGTTTGACTGCGTATGTTGTTTTTATACGAATTTTATTGGGATCTAGCTATAATTAGATTTTTATATAAAATATTTGCCTGCAGGTTTTTAACAAACAAACAAAAAAAAATCACAAACAATAGCAATAAAAAATATCCTCTTTGTAAACTGAATTTGTTTGTATCCATAGGGTATGGAAAGTGGCAAACAGGTGTGATACACCGTAGATTTTCCTATAGAACGAACTGATTATAGCACATGTATCCATAGTTCATTAGTTCTTCTATAAATAGAAAGTTACAAATATAGATTGGGACGTCCTGCATGAGAAAACGGAAGCGCACTTCATGAATTAAAACTATTTATTTTGGTATTGTGTGTGGGAAAAATCGTGTTTTTATTACGTTTTTACGAAAGGTGAATGAAATTGGGTCACTCAATAAAACGTATGAATTCGCAATTTTTATTAACTAGGCATATTATATTTAAAGGCTATAAAATATCACGAGTTTGTCTTTATTATAAATAGTCTAATTGTTATAAAATGAATTTCAGTATTTAGCAAACGAATTAAACAAAATGAATTTGTAAGCCTATCTTATTTTCGTTGCTTTTTTGGCTGGCGGAGAATTTTAAATAGGCCTGGTATATTTATATATTAGCCTACATGTATTATAATTATAAATTTGTACAAATTCAATCCAATTTATCAATATATACTGTTCTTTAAAATTTAAATGTTACCGTTCTAGAGATCAAGAAACACTTCGTGGAACGAGTGTATAATTATAATTCAACGCCACGGTATAATTATTAAAAAAAAAATTATCGCAATTCCGCCATTATCATAAAGACAATGAAAGCGAATGTGGGAAAAAAATATAGAAAATGTCATAATTAATATCATTTGGTTTGCAGTTGACCTTTAAATTTTTCGTTAGTTAAATAGAATCTGAGTGACATATTGTTATTGATGAAGCAACCATACATTGCATAATTAATAATAATACCTTACAAACAATAGTCCTTCGGTAATATTAGTGTCTCATGACTCTCATCTAGAGCGTTTTAAAAGGGCGCAGAGCCCTGCCTCTAGGGCGCCCTGCCCTACTTTTAGGGCGCCCTTGTGCTATAATAATCACACCCAGATTTCAAAGCGGTTTATTTGCGAAAATACCAACGAAATATAATCGTTATATTATACATCGTTTTAAAGGTCTCGACGAGATCTTTCCAATGGCATGTAAATCATAAATCGGTGTAAAATTGAGTTACAAATGTTAAAAAATCTCAAAGAAACATTTCTACGAACTACGATCATTTTACGTGTCCAGACAATTTGTTATTACGTAAAAATGTGCCCGTTGTAAATGCGCCCTATCCAAGAGAAATTCTAGATGAAAAACTAGCAATAATTTCTTACTTACAGTTCATTGCCCTTTTCAATGAACTTCAGAAAGGGATATCAACATAGATAAATGAACGCATCGTTATCGATCGGTATATAAAAGTCAGAAATTTTTGGGTGTCTGTGTGTCGTAGCGAAAAGTAAATTTGTGCGTTAAAAAAACTCATTTTAAAAAATACAATCATCAGTGTATATTTAATACCGGTATCTGTTTTTGTACGATGTACCAAATATAATTTTAATTTTACGGACACGATCGTGTTAATGATTTGGCATAAATTATAAGACTCTAAGCTTTAAAAAAATGGAAGTTTATTTTTATGAGATTCTAATTATTCAGGAATAAATTGTGATGAGATAAGGGTGGAATTTAATTTTCTTATTCTTATCGTATACTAAATAACTTATTTAAAGGGTTACCTGAAGCTAAATTGACTTTTCTGATTAGTCTTCTTGATATAAATAACTCATATTATTTTTCTTACCTCCCAAAAATCAGCGGTTGTATAGAGATATTCACCTTAGAAAATGCAAGAAAATCAGTTGTAAAGTAGCGGAGCAAGCGTGGCCCAAAACAAGACAACTGCTGATATATGAATAAAATGATTAATCTGCATTATTTTTAATTCAGTTTTGCTACTAGGCCTACTTAATAGATGTGCTTTTGAGCGAATAATTTGCATATTTACGCAAGGCAGCGAAAATTAAGCAGGTCGATTTGTGCTACCTTGTGGAAAACCTGTCGTCTATATATTAAACAGAAATATCTCATGATCCGTTGGGTCAAAAAATGTTAAACTTTTTGTACAAATTCTTTAATAATATGAGGTAGGCCTACAAGAAAATCACCGAAAACTTAGAAATTCATTATCTACAGGTAACCCTTTAACAGTAGGCCTATCTTGATTTCTAGCTTTCCATGCACTTATAATTTGTTACTGCGTGAATGTTTTTAGTATTTTATCAGTTTGAACTGTAATTACCTTGTTTACATTTTCTAAGGGAAAATAAGTACTTGCAGTTCAGTAAACACTTATTGGAAAAATAAGTAAATTATAACTCTTTATCTTAACATTCCGTACTTTCTTACTTCGTCACGATATACGTATTTTATAATTATATAAACTGTACCCTACTACCCCCCCTTTCTTTGCATCAAGCTCTGTTTCTCGTGTCATGATAGCGCTATGTAGCAATTTTTATAAATTTTATAATAATAAATCTTCCAATAATTTCCAGTTTATCTTCAGTGAACAATCTTTCGAATCTGCATAATTATATGTACAGTATTATTGACATTGTTTCATCCGAGGGGTTGTTCACTTATCACTTTGGTGTACACCGAGATACGCTGTATTACGATCGAAATACGCTGTAATATATTTCGATGTATTACATACATGTAAAACAACATTCTTCTATCTTTTCATTAAATGTCATTATCACGTCAATGATTTAAGAAATAATTAAAATCGTCATCACATTTTTTTGTCGTAAACCATCTACTAAATATTTTATTTTAACACTAAATAAAAATTTGGAAAGATATAAGAATAAAAAACTTCATCCTGAATCCAATGATACCAAACACTAGGCCTACATAATTGCTTAAAAAGTAGCATTAAAGTAGTAGGCTATTGGATTTAACATGGGATTCCCTATACTGAAATTCAATTTTCATTCTTTTATGTTTCTGAACAAAGCACGTTTCAAAGTTTAAAATGTCAATGCAATGCTACACGTACAGTATACAATATTTAAATAGTGTTATCTATGTAAAATCCTATTCAAACAATATCGGGTACTACTTATAGATTAACCAACCTGTACTCAACTCTATAAAATGAAATTAAATCAATATTTGTTCACTTGTACTTTATTACCTGATTATATGAAATTATTTGACGTAAACATATTATTACATAGAAGTACTTTTATTGCTGGGTTATTTGTACAATTCTCTTCACTTTTATCTATAATTTATGACAATATTCCCGATTGGCAATTGAAGGGAATACTTGAAAAATATTGCAAAGGTCATTATTATGAGTTTTTTTTTTTTTTTTTCAGTTTATATGACTTGGGAAGTTTGGATTTCTTTATAGACTTATTAAACCTGATGGATATTACTAAATTATAATTTAAACGTCAATATGAACATTTCTTTCTTTTCCCTTTGGTTCATTGGTACCGGTACTATAATAATTATACATTGTTATCAAATTATAAGAACATTTCCTTATTCTTTATCGTAAGAAATGTTATGAATAATATGCAGTTAATATAGATATATATTATTACAATTTAATTCGAATGAATTTTGTAATAATGTAATTTACTCACAATACTTCAATATAATGTATGATAATTATATTGTTTATCAAATTGTGTTTCGACAAGTATCGTATACAGACTCTTCTTGCTACGGTAGGGAAAATCTAGACATCTTTGTGTCTCCACATTTTAGGAAAAATCCCCATCAAACTTTGAGAAAGCTTCAATATAATCAGAAGGGGATTAGCGTTTCCTTGTAAATTGCTATTATGATAAGCCTAACTAATATTTACCTATTTAAAATTGAAGACAGGAAAAATTTAAGACTGTTTTATAAATAGGACTGTTTCGAAATATTAGATTCAGATTATTTCTGTGCGGTCGAACTTGCATGGTCGAATCCCACTGAGATTCTATCGCTTATTTGAATATTATATTATACTCTGTCCTCTTACCCATTTCCGATGAAATTATTACAAATTTTAATAATTTAATTAATTAAAAATTTGATTAGTTATGGTTTTTTTTCACTTTGTTAAGTTTACCCAGGTCTAATAATTTTTTTGTGCCTTTTACGTGCAGTGCTGAACTTACCACTCATTGAAGTTTAGCAATATTGTTAATTAGTATTTTGAAAATAGAAATTCTCATCACTGGAAATTATCATAAATTATCTCTGATAGCCCTATAGTACTTAAAAAAAGTTCCATAATCCATGTTCTTTTTTATTTGACAGTGCTGCACATTCAATAAATTGATTATTTGCTGATAACAACGAGAGAGAGAGAGAAATAATACGATAAGAATAAAACGAAGTTCAGTGAATTGCAATAAAAATAGATTCAATTTTCCTCATTGTCAAGGATTAAGCAGAACAAAGATAGCAAACAGTATAATTAAAATTTTATTATCGGACATTGTAACGCACAGTGATTTAATTTCTCGTTTAATTTATTTAAATTTTTTATAACTTTTTCTCATGAGGGTAAAATTACGAAGAATTCTTTTTGGTAAAACAATGGTTAGCTTTTTCAAATGGCGCAATTGCTTCTGTATTTTATCTGTGAACTCCTGCTGCACCGCTGGTTCATTTTGGACAACGAAATGAAAGAGATTCTGCAGTGAAGAAATTTTTCAGAGAATTTTTACATTCTCCCTAATTATTTTATTATCAAAATGTCTGTTTATCGTAAGTGTATTTTATTAAATATTTGTCAAAAAACATTTTTTTTTGCGGGAGGATTCGTACGTGACTGATAAATCGAAAATTTTCTATTTATAAAGCTATCACTCTGACTTAGAAGTCAAATTTATAATTTATAGTCTTGGATGATAATCGATAAAGTTTAATTCTA
The DNA here is from genome assembly GCA_034698565.1 of Campodea plusiochaeta. NCBI lineage: Eukaryota > Metazoa > Arthropoda > Diplura > Rhabdura > Campodeidae > Campodea > Campodea plusiochaeta. The sequence goes on along the minus strand of JAQIWE010002750.1, from coordinate 5,589 downwards.
TTTTGGTATGGTAAGTTAGACGCAAAGTAATGATAAATAAACCAATAAATGGGCTTCTATAGTCTGCCAAAAATTCGGTTTTATCCTATAGTGGTTATAGAGAAAGCACTTTGTTCTAATTGAAATCGGTTTTAACGAATATCAATACATTGCTTGGAATTTTAATGCGAACGACCGTAAAATAGCTCAGTGTGATTTTTTTACATCCTTCGAAATTTGAAGGTATTCATAATGTTCACCAATACGTCATCAAAATTATTTTTCATGACACAAACTAATAATTTTGAATAAATAATCTTTATATGAATCTAATTAACATCTGAAAATTGATAAAGCTTTGGTTCAGTAGTTTTCGAGAAATTAATTTTTGTATTTCGCTAAATCCCTATCTCATAACATGCGGGGGATTGGTTTGTTCCCAAGCATGTTATAAGATAGGAATTTAACTGTTAATAGAAATTAATTTCTCAAAAACTATTGAACCAAATCGTTAGAAATTTTCAGAAGTTATTTAGATTCATTAAGATAATTTACTCAAAATTACAAATTTCTGTGATCCAAAACAAGAAAGTGCGATGTCGATGTCGACTACTCTTTCTGTAAGTGAAGATTATTAATAGAGAAGAGTTTCCTTATTCACAAATAATGTAGACTGCTTGTGTAATAAAATTATTGCTTTGAAAGTCACTCCAGATATTATAATGTTCTGCTTGATGTTATAGTGTTTTCATATGACTTCAAGTAAACTCCTGTACTTGACTAGTTTACTGTATAATTATATTGGAGTCGATTTTTTTTTCGAATAATACAAATTTGTCACTTTTCATTTCATTTATATCTGTCATAATGTAAGATGCTGGTTTATTTTTAAAAAGTAAAATTCTCGTTAATAGGAAAAAATGGTAAGCCAGATCCAATTTTAACCTAATGTACAAAAAAATCGCTTTTTTATTGATATTGTCCAAAAAGAAATTGCTGATTCTTTCGATTTTCTCCTGGTGAAAATCTTCTAATGTCCTATCCATGGAGACTAACCCTAATAAGTACTGCCAAAACCAAAAATACCAGTAAATAAATCATTTTCTTTTCTAATATCCAATTATTTTTCATTTCCTCCTATATAGTTGAAGAGTATTGGTCCTAAGTTGGTACCGTTCTTTAAGACAGTCGCCATCTACTTTGTGTTATTCATCCCAGAAACACGGCCATCATGGTTCTCTATGCTCATCAAATGTTTACCTATTCTCAGTCTAGTCATATTCGTATTGTTACATGGAATGAGCTTAGGAGAAGAGTAAGTTTTGCATGCATTTATATTTTTAGCGTGCTGTTTTTATCCATAGTGTTTTCAGAGGAAGAGTCAGTTGTTTTAGGAAAAGTTGAGGAAATATATAAAAGTTTTAACAATATAGTGTTTCTGAAACCAAGAACAAGACTGACCAAGTCTTGGACTTGGGTCTCAAGACTTTTTTTTTAGGAAGTCTTGATCCGAGACCAAGACCTGCCGTGGTCTTGGGTGTGCCAGTCTTTGTCTTGTGCAAGAGTCATGGGTAGTGATATTACGTCCTGCTTATGAACTTAATCAATTTATACATCCAAACAATCTTAAAAATCATTATTTATTTATGGATAAGTTTTTTTACACCCAAGAGCAAAGACTAACCCTGGAACGCTGGAAGAGTCTTGGTCTTGGGTTCTTAGTCTTGGTCTTGGGATACGATATCATAAAACGTAAGTAAAATAAACGCGTCACGTATTTTTCCTTCACTCACATCACCCTATGTTTAACATATAGACCTACATCCTAATATTCTTGAAAACAACATTTATTTCTTCGTAATTATTTTATACCCAAGACCCAAGAGTCTTGATCTCGGGATGCAAACACCAATCTCGGTATTGGTATTGGGTCTTGTACATGACCAAGAAAGTCTTGGTCTTGTCAGAAACACTATAGGATTCATAGTCTTAAATATCACTGTTTTGTAAACCACTTGTGGAAAACTACACAGGTAACATAGTAATATTTAGAAACGCTTTATTATGCTCAGTCTACAGATACTGTGAACAGTGGCGTCGTCAGAATAAATATCCTTGGGTGGCAAGAGGGTAGCAGGGAAATTTTAAGGGTGGCTAACAGAAACCCGATTTTTTTTTTACGAGAATTGACAAAAATGTATTGACTTCGACTACATTATTAAAATTAATGGTCTTCTGTGGCACTTATTACCATACCCACAGTGCCAAATATATAGTTACCCAACTCAATACAGAAAAGATAATTGGGTTTGTTTTGGGAGGAATGATTTTTCAATATTATTGTTATATTGGAGACTTGGAGTTCAATTTTTATTGAGATACTAGATAGAGAAACAACAATTTAAAAAAAATTAATGAAATAATAACAATTAATAAAGCGTAAGGGAATTAAATACGAATATCTGTCTATTTATTTTCATCGTATTAATGTAATAGTTGGAAATTTGTTTCCTGCTGAAAATTTTTGGATGACTATGTAAATTTTCATTAGGGGTGGTAAAGGGGTGGCCTGAGGAAATTTAGGGGTTGCGGCCGCCACCCCTTGCCACCCTGTAGCGACGCCCCTGTATAGTAAGCAGAAATGTTCAAAATCCTTTTCTACTGTATTTATTAAATTTCCTTCTTTCAGAGGTAACACATGGATTACTGAATTACTGCACCATCCAACACTCAAGAAAGTTAGAATGGAAATTAAAGATTTTAACACTGCGCTATCTGAAGAATATTTCAGCCAGATCGAGAAATCGCCTCTTGTTTATGGATCTGTTTGTATTAATGATGATGATGATGAATCTGGAGATTATGGATTTACGTATATTGACATACAATGGAAAAAATATTGCCCTTTAGGGAATGAATATGATGATTATGATCAGTAACAGAAAATTACAAGATTCAAACTCATATTTTTATGTTTTTGAGAATAAATTGATTTGAACTTTCAGAACTACTTCATTTATAATTCTCCATTTACGCATCTAGTGGTTGAATCCAAGATGGAGGACGGTGACAGAGCCTTTACTAAGAAAATATTGTAACTATGCATATTTCACAAAATTCTTGACCCCCCCTTTTTTTATTCGTATGAATAAATTGGTTTAAAACATGAAGACTATTCAAAGGAGCGAATAGAAACAAAAAAAATTTGGAAGGAGAATTTACAAGAGCGTAACAAAATATCCACAAAGCGCCACCATGGTTGGTGCGAGTGTAGAAAATTTTCCAATTTATAGTTAAAACTGTCCGTTTTAGGTAAAATAAATTCACGCCAGGCCAATCTAAATTTCTGCAGTACAGTATAAGCAGTAGCTCAAGAGAACAGGGAAATATTAAAATGAAATTTTCATTTTTCTTATACCAAAAGTTACAGAAAAGTTAGTATTATCAATACAATAAAATAAATCTATTTCGCTGTCCAGTCCCTTTAAACATAGTCCACCATAAAAAATCTAATACATTTAAATCCTTCCATCATAAAATTCCCACAGCATTGAATCCCTGTAAGTTATACTATATGTAAATAAATATAGCAGAGAGTTGACTTGGTGGTCTGATAGGTAGGAAAAACCTAATTCCAATATAAAGTATAAGTAAGGATGAAATGATAAAACATACACAATTTATTATGATTTAAAATGTGTTTTTAGTCAGACAGGTCGAGGTGTTATAATATAATCGGTAACAGCAACATTCTGGTCCCTGCAAATATATTTGAGGATATTATAATCTAACTGAGCAATGCCAACATGACGCACAATTTCCTTTCGTTTATGATATGATCAATGTCAGACTTAGCATTGTGCTGTTGCCTATAGTAATCTACGTGAATTATTTCACGCAAGATTCAAAGTTTTTATACGCCGATTTTTGAATATCGCAGCACTTGTCCAGTACATCATCATGAAAGTTTTTCATTTATTCCACTATACACTGTAACTCTCGGGAAAAAGCTGTTCATTGATTTTGTTTTCTTCTACCTTTTTTTAAACAGTTTTTGCGAGTGTCCTCGGGTTTGTTTTAGGGTGCATATAGTGACAGAAACTTTTCACTTTCGATTGATAATAATTTTATAAGCGCACTGTAGATCGATTTCGCGATGACGTTGAGAGAGCGAGAGTTCTTTGAGTCTGTCGAAGTTTGGGGCATAGTTTTGTTGAGCGACGCTGCACTTTTTCTATTAATATTTTGTCTTTAATTAAATGGGTAATCGTACATGTCTTTATAAAACTGAACTTGTGTACGAAGGGCTTCTGACTCAGTGGTCGCAATACCAAGTTGGAAGCGTAACATATTTACCTCACCTGAAAAAAAGACAAAAATAATTAGAGCATAAAACCAACGAAGAAAAGAAAAAAACATCGTGCACCACATTAAAATATAAATCGTAACTCACATTTTTTATCATCAAGCTTCGTTTTTAAAGCTTCATTAAATGCCTTAGCACCCGATACAGCAACTTGTAAAGCAGCTAATTTAGCTGCTTGATCGCTATGACGTGTTTTTACCTCACCTAACTCCACGTTCACCAAATTTATTCGATTTCGTAAAGCGTCTATGGCACTCAACACCACGTTATTATGTACAAGAGCTCTATCTTCTGAATTAGAAGCCACTTCAGCTAAAATTAAAAGCCAGAAAAAAAATCATTTCTACCGTAAATATATAATAATATAATAACTATAATGTTATTTACACAATGTCGGACTGGCTTAAAGGCCCCGTCCGCTATGGCGCGGATCAGGGTAAATTAGGCGCACTATTTTTAAGCAGTTTTAGGCTGTGTTATCTGCATTCTTATATGTGTTTTAAGTTTGACTACGCGTTATCACCTGACAATAATATTGAAAATTTTGAGAAAACTCATTAATAATTTTGAAATGAATAAATAATAAAAAAAAGTGAAAAAATATGTTTTTTATGTTATTTACTAATAAGAAGAACTGAATATGGAACTTTTAAATGAAAAATGTGTGTTTTTCTTAAAAAAAAAATTGTCAAATGTCCAAAGTCAGTACTACGTTCATTGGCATCTAGTGACGAACTCCCACGATATTTCTTAGAGGAAAATTTAGTTGAAGTTGGAAACAGGAAAGAATCGGAGACTGCCGTCGTCCGCGAGCGCCTCACTCTGTTGGTGCGAGCGAAGAAAATTTTGAAAAATCTCATTGAAAACTTCCTATTTTAGCCCATTTTTGCTGATATTTAATTAAATTTTGACCACATTTTTTAACATTTTTTTAATTTCTCTTTTTTTCTTCTTTTTATTTCCTCTACTTTCTTAATTTGGAGGGTTCGCAATCGCGAAACTGCGTACCTGACCAGTCCGACATTGTGTTTACAATTACAAAACCACACTTAAAAAATAGAAGTATAGTGATATGAACTGGGAAATGGAAGCAAAATACTAATAATAACTACAGTGGAAATAAATAAACAGACATACACCTTACATAGTAAATAAATTATTAATTACAAAAATATTCATGCTTCTGGTGGGAATCGAACCCACGTCTCCAAGCTTTCCGGGCTGGTGCGTTAACCACTGCGCCA
>JAQIWE010002749.1:0-12732 GCA_034698565.1 Campodea plusiochaeta | reverse complement strand
GGGTCAGTGGGTCATGGTGGGTCAGTGGGTCGTGGGTCACTGCCTTTGGTGGGTCAGTGGGTGGTGGGTCACTGTCAAGATGACCCACTACAACTCTGCGTTGATTGTGAAAAGTCAATAATTAATTGTTTATGAGTTTAAAAAAAATAGTACTAGTCACTTAACAATTGTGAAAAATACGCAGTTATATACTTAAAACAAGTGTTGTATTGTTATAGGTTTGTACTTTATTGAAAGTACTGTACGATGATGAAACAGAAAGTGATTTTTCATTAAAACACATTTGGATCGATGAGACATACAGAAATTTTATTTCAGATGTTTAAACATACTGTAACACATTTTAGCATATATTTTTTATGCCAAAAAGTTTATATTAAAAAACAAATGAACAGTTTTCGTGATGCAACTATGTGATATAAATTGAAATGTTACATCCTCCAAAACTATTCTAATTGAATACCCAAAAGGATATAAAATGAACTTTTGAGTTTTCCCAGATGAATTGAAACTCTGTCTACCTTCCCCCCCCCCCCTCCTCCAACTCTCATTCATGTTACTGCTGCTGTCATACAACATATTCATGTAGTCACTCCTTCCTATATCGATCATTTCTTGCTTCCTTTCTCACTCATCAAAACTCAATTGAAGAATTTCTTGTAGCTAGGTGATTCAAGATGGAATTTTCACGTCACTTCACAACTATATTTATGTTCAATTGTCATTCCTTAACGTTATTGTGTGCTTTATCGCTGTCCAGAAGGACTGACACTGAATATAAGTAATATATTAGATTATATTACATATGGAATATGATTGTTTGTAACAGATTCGTTTTTTTTAAGATGGGTGCTTCTTTTCAAGTATTTATTTCAATGTTTTAGTGAGAGGTTGACTACTAAAATTCTTCCAAACTAAATGACTCTAAATTATTTCTTATTATTTACTATACGTTATACTTCCATGTATTTCAACGCACGAAGTCAGTTCTATAGAAAGTTAATTTTCTATAAAGTGATACAATGATACTAATATAAATAACAGGGTGGCCCAAAAAACTTTACAAATCGCAATGTCTCGTGATGTATAGAAGATAGAGGCTTGAAATAAAAACTGTATTAAAGTACATTTAATTTTCCATCGACACTTATGTAACATGTTAATGTAGCTTCAATAGTTGCTGCTCTACAGTATTTTTACGAAAATGCTTTGGAAAAAGTTGTCAGAAGCAACAAAAAAATAACACATTTTTTAAGTATAAGTTTTGTTGAAATTGAAATAAAACAATCACAAAAGTTTGTTAAACTTCATAATATATTTCAAAATTACCAAAAAATTAATTCACGTTTCAAAATGTACCCCAAAAATAAAAATTCGAACTTAATAAGTAACACATGCATTGATGTAGTTCTTTTCGCATAAACCAGTAATTTGTCAAAAAATAAGGTGCCTGACAGGTCTTAAGAATAATGTAGGACGAAATAATTTCACCATAATTTCACCATTATTTATTAACATTATTATACCTCGTATGATCTGAATTAAATAGTTTGATGATAAAGAAAGTAATAATATGATCGAAAAACGTGCACTGATATTCCTTACAAGTATTTTTTTTATCAGCTTTTCGTAAAAATGATGCAGGGTAACTACTGTTGAAGCAATATCCAAATATTATATGCGACTCGTTGGCAAATTGAATGAACTTTAATGCAGTTTTGTTTCAAGTCTCTACCTTCTATATATAACGAGAAATTGCGATTTGTAAAGTGGGATGAAATTTTTTGGGTCACCCTGTATAAGTTAATATAACGATGTAATTACATAGTAAATAAATTAATAATAATAAAAAAACTTATTCATGTCTCTGGTGAAAGCAACCCCTCATTACTTTTCGGTGTGTTACATTTTGACCCCATCCTATAGTCATTGTCGTGTTAGGGCCTAATCCGACAAAGACTAGAAGAGGGTCAAAATATAACAACTTTTCGGGAGGTGCGTTAACCACTACACCATAGAATGACAGCCACTACACCATAGAAGCACATAGAAATATTTTCTCATTAATATTCTTCTTTAACATTATTCTAAATAAGACATTCTGAAGTTCTGATATATTATTAATAATATGTATAAATTTATTGTGTCTCAATAACAAATTATCATATACTTTCTAGCTCTTCCAGCAATGTGGAGAAGGGTTCCTGTGATAACCTACTTTCTCCATGCATTCGTATGTGATTAAAAAGTGAAAGCGAAATCTAACTCCACATTGCTGATGGAAGAACTAGAGAGTAGTAATTATTTTTAAGTGTATTATGTTTTATATCCGTTAAAACATTTACCTAATTATAAGCTTATAAATTATTTGGAGATAAATATTATAAAGTGCGTTACCATGCATGTAAGAAGTCATGAAAAGAAAATTACACATTTCTCTACAATGTACGGTGTATATGAAACAACTTATAGTAGCAGTTGTAAAATCATGGTAAAAAAAATCCATCACTAGATTTTACAGTTACGGTTGACTGTTAAACAGCTTAAAAATTCCAAAATCTAAGAAACGTTCAAGACCATTGTGAATTTTTCATCTTTTTTAATGTATGTCAAACAATTTAAGTTTTGAAAGAATTTCACTTTTGAATACTGTATTATATTCATGTAGGCTTCTGGATGAAAGGGAAAATATAAAACATCCCACGTTATCAAACAACAATAAAAGTGTTTACAGCCCCGATGTATGAAAAATACATTTCTCACATTATTTTATATTTATATTTTTATTGTATGTGTTACGCATTTTTATGCAAAAAAAAAATATATTGACAAAGTTATTTGTGCTATTTAATTTTTTTTATCATAACTTTCATTCATTCATTCAAGAAGCAATTTCACGTAACACTGCCATTCATGTATTTCTTCAAAGGAAATATGCAAGTTATTTATCATTTATTCGCATTAAATAACTTTATTTATCTTCTTTTTCAGATTTTACTAAAATTTTATTTTTTATCGTATTTTGCAGTCGCAAAGTCTTTGATGCTTCCACATTTTGAAGAAAGTTATGAAAAATTTAAACCAGTATCCACTTTATAATTATGATCTTTTTGTATAAATTGTCACTATATATTTCTTCTACAAATTCTCACAAAAAATCGCTGAAACAATAATCCTTGAAATCAACAAGTCAGCATCTTACAATATTCTGTTAGTCCATCACTGATCATTGTCAATAGACAATTTTATGTATAATTACAGACAGTGACTTTTCAAATGTATACAGCATTAATGTTACTTTTTACCACAGCTGTTATAATAACATTGCAAGTTCGGTTCACCATGAGTGGTTGGTTGATACTGTTTGGATACACTTTGTATCTGAAAGCCCAAAATAACTACAGTATAGCTTAAATTTTAAACCTAAATTATCGATTATAGCGCAACATTGTACCACAGTATAAAGCGATACTGTTTTCATAATTGCTTCATGTTAACACCACTGCTGCAAAATATGATACTTCTGATGCTTTCCGAACCCGACACGTAATATACTTGTTCTATCTGATGATATAATAAACTATACGCCTACTATAGTTTATTATATCATCAGATAGAACACGTAATATACTTGTTCTATCTGATGATATAATAAACTATAGTAGGCGTATAGTTGAGGTCACTCCTCTTATACGTTTAGTTTTAATGTTATAATTAAAGAGAATGAAGTCATAATCTCATCTGTACAATTGTAGATTTCTTTATAATAATTTATCTTCAAAATTATGGATTAGACCGTTATGATAATATAGCAAACGAAAAAATGTTTGTATGATAATATATATAGCAAACGAAAAAATGTTTGTATGATAATATAGCAAACGGAAAGTCAATCCAGCATTTTATTGTGTTTTGAAATGGTCTAATCCATAATTTTGAAGATGAATTATTATCAAGAAAAGCCACTGAATCTCCGATAATCTATATGTACATCTCTTTATAAACTTGGTTCTATTAATACATTTATACTGAAATACACTGCTCTTATAAATAATTTCACGTCTATAGGTATTTTATAAGAGAAAATATTAAATCATTGGAGTGCTGAATACACCAAGTGTGGTTGTTACATTATTCTTATTATAAAGACTATTTTCTAGTTTTGTAAAACTTATAATAGTTAGAACTTTTCCAGTTTATTCCTTTCACATAAAAGTGTAATGGCATAACAATTTGTTCTGAATCAAATATCATCCATGTTGATTAGTCACCCGCAGATGATCTCTGTTTTAAAGTTGTTTCTCAGTTTTTCAGTCTTGGCATAATTGCATGAATGGTTCAATGTTTCTGGAACGTCAACTTTTATAACATTTTCAAAACATATCGTAGATTTATTAAAAAAAAAAACCGCTCCCTTTTTGAACTGGCATGAGGAAACATTGTAGTATTTTACAAAGTTATAAGAGTCAAATAAAAGAGATGAGTCGTTAGATTACTGGATCTGGGTCTAAAATGAAATTGATTTTATAAGATTGCTAAATTACACCCCAGAAAATCGTATGCATAAGATATTCACAACTGCCAATTTTCGTTAAAGATTTGTGCGATTTTTATAAGTTTTTTATTATGCAACTCCACAAAAGTAAATTTCCCAGATCTTTTATACAACAGTTTAGAATGTACATAATGATATGTGGAACTGATCGAAAATGGCGCCATCAAACATATTACATCTTCTCTTGGGAGTTAGGGGTTCGAGATATTCCTATTACTGTAATCAAGGAAGAAAATTATTAGACTATGTTCTCTGCTGTCATCAAATAAGACTAAGGATATGCTGTTCTTAAATAAGAATTCAAAAAAGAAATGGCGATGAAATATTGAACAGACAGTTTAATATACAGTATAGTAGTAAGACTTATGTTTTAATGTTTCAGTATTTCAAATAATCAAATATAGGATAATAAAGAATACGCCCATTCTGGATGAAAATAATTATGAATATTTATTTTCCGTTACATTCGAACAATGATTTTGTTATATTTCTACTAGTTATCCGCTACACTTACAGAAATATTTACGAAGACAATCTATTTTGTCTGGTAAAACTCTATAATTTTACATCATAAAGCAGACTTGTAGTTTTTCTCTCAGAGAACAAGAACAAAATAATGGTATTTATGTGACAATTTTTTTGGTTACGAACATTTAAAGTGTTCATATCGAAAAAAGTTTAAAGTGTAAATTAGGTCTTGTTTCATATATTGACAATTGATTTTTATTAAAAGGGAAAATAGTGATCTGTACAGAAAATTACCCGTCATAATGAGCATAGAGGATCGTTTCTCATTATAAATACATTTGATTTATTCTATGTGCTGCTTGGAACCGTTTGATGTCTTTTTGTCTGGAATAATTTCTTATAAAATTTAGTACCGAACCTGCCTTCAAGACACTATATGTATAACTACAAGAATAAGGTAATTATTATATATTTTTCTTACAGGATTTGTAATATAGAATCAATATGTTTATGATGGATAAATAGATAAATGAATAGACCTGTCTAAGACTAAAATGGTCGGGTACACTAATAATTTTCTGTTTTCTTATCACGAGATCTTTGCTTCATAAACAAGCTAGAAAATATTATCAGGGATATACAAGTGCTTCAAACAGATTCGATACTGTAATACAGGTCAATTCATACAGGTTATTTATAAGTTTATTATGACAGTTGTATATTCTTTTCTTCACTGTAGAGAAGTTTTTTACTGAATTTTTTTTATATAATATTCATTTTATGCTGACTTGCTGATTTAATTATATTATTATTTTACCTTGTCCTATATTTTCTTGATCATTGTAGAATTTTTTATTATTTTGAAATAATAAATGAACATTGCGAAGAAATAGAGCAGTATATAACATAGATTGTTTTTCTCGAATGTAAAAAGTGAAAATAATTCTGAATACTTTGAATAACAGATCAATCGTTCTATTGTGATAGAGACTGTGTATAATACAATCAAAGTTTCAATCTGCACTTTACAATAGAAAGAAGTGCTAACCAACTATTATATCTATTAGAAACAAGAATAAACTTACTGAAGAACTTTTAAAATATTGCCCAATTAAATATAATTATGTATTCATTTTTTTGTTACTTTTGAAGATGGTATTTGATTTATTTCCAAATTACCACCTGTCAAAAAGAAATATTTTTGCTATTTTATTTCTCCTCTTTACAATTATACAATGTGGTACTCTTAGGAGTTAGTATTATTACTTCGCAAGATACATGCTTCGAGAATGAATATTGTTTGAAGTCTATAAGTTAACAAAAAAAAGTCACTCCATTGGGTTTAAAGTGAGGCTATATAAACTTTTGGTTGTTGATAAATATATTGTGTCTTTTATGCAAAGTTTACTAACTCTCCAATATATTAAATATAAAAAGAACATTTATTTTATTTAAGTGTACTTAAATAAAATATTAATTTGACAAGAGCAATGCTGGGCAACCTAAATATTACTACATATTTTTTTTTTCTGAATTCTGCAAAATGAAAAAAGTTGAAATTTCTCCTGGAATAGAATATTGTATGAAATATACTATTACTTCGGAACATTTTAAGTGGTTAAAAATGTTCTTATAAAGTGAGAAAGTGAAGGGGAATAAAATACGAAGAAAGAATGAAAGTAAACAAGTAATATTATAAGAATTGAGAATCCTTCCAACTTTTTACGTATTCTAAATTTAAATCAGCTTTCAAAATTATCAGTATACGTTTTCAATTCTTCGTAGAAATAATGGCGGAAGTAAAGTGGTGTTCCTATTGCACTGTATTGAAAACTTGTACTGTTTCAACATGTCCTAGTTATTACTTAGACGTATTTCAGGGCATAAAATATACAGGGTGTTCGTAAAAGATGTATACAATTTCAATTCCTTTTATTGCAAAAAGTAAAAAAGATAGAGACTTATAGTCAACGATATTTAATATATCAACAACTAAAGTTTTTTTAACTACATAATTAAATTTTTGTATCATGCCATACTTTTACAAATGAAACATATATGCAATAAAGGAAAAATATAAAAATCGCTTAATGTCACCAAAAAATAATTAATCATTTAAAACTTCATTTCTGGAAATTCAAAGCTTAGAAATTAATGGACGGATTATTCTGAAATTTTGGAAAATATTTTATACATGATTGAACTACAACATATAAAATTTTCAGATCTGTATCTTCATAAATTATTTAAATTTTTTGGTGACATCCTTTAATTTTTACATTTTTTTCTTTATTATATGTATGTTTCATTTCCAAAAGTGTGAGAGCTAGCAAGCATTTAATTCTCCAGGTTAACTTTAGCTATTGCTCTATCATCGACATCGTTGACTACAAGTTGCTATCAATTTTAATTTTCGTAATAAAAGAAATTGGAATTGTATACTTCTTTTACGAACATTCTGTATGATAAACTGCCAAACTCTCAATTTTATTACTTGAGGAAGCGTTTGTGCGTATAATATTAATGAATGATATACTTACTGTGCACTTGTGCAGGGTATTGTTATAAAGTCAGTTTATTTTTGATATATGACTTTTTTTTTATTAAATAAAATAAAATGAGGATAAAAAATAGTAAATGAAAACGGAAATTTTGTAAAAAAAAAAAAAAAAAAAAAAAAAAAAAAAAAAAAAGTCCCATTTTTTCATTTTGTTATATACCGGTACGCATATCATAATATTGTTCTTTCCTTTGATGAAATTTTGATGTTGTATTTTATGGTATTAGAAAAATAATTCGCGCTTCGTCCTCAGAAACCATTCATTACTAATCTGTAATATTAACCTCTGATCCTTGAAATTTATTTTCTGAAAATCAAACTCATTTTACTCGTGACACCAGAAATTGTGCAAATAAGAAGAAATTAAATTTGAGAATTATACCTATTTTTGGAAGTTTAAGACTATATTTTATTATCAAAACATTATGCAAGAAGAAATTGTTACCAGTATGAAATTTAAATATAATTCGGTATTATTAGATGTGAAATCTAAGTCACTGGACACACAACTTCTGCGCCTGAATATTGAAGTCAATAATATATTAATACTTAAATGCATGCAATTAATTTAAATACATGGATTTTATTGTCATAATATTTCAGACTAATTTATCTATTATGTAGTTACACTAATATTAGTATTTCTCAGATTGGTTCTTTCTGTTTATAATAACGTTGTTCCATTGAACGAAACGAGATGGTGCCACATGTTCAATTAACAATACTGTATCTTTAAATAATTCTGCAATAACTCGCCAATACCATAAAATTAAGCGAAACAGTATAGTTTTGTTTCAGTTTATTGAGTTCGTTTTAATTAAAACATAACACTAAAATATTATTTAAAACAAAGTTTTTGTTCAGCCTTCAGTTAAAATACATTTTCACGGTTGCTCAGCAGGAATTTATAGAAGAATAGTAAAGTTAATAAAGCATACAATTTTTGGTTTAGCCTTGTAATATTTACAGGGATGAGACTGCTGCTGCAGTTTCACATATCCCGCAAAACATACCAATGGTGTAACATAATAGACTAACTGCATGTGCCATACCATTCTCAATTTGGCATGTTTCCGCCCCTTGCTTATCGTTTTCAATTTTTCATTTTTACTTCATCTCTTTCGGACTTTCGTAGTTTTAGTCAAGCAAGTGGTACAAGGGGGCATGTAACCTTGCCTAACATGAGATAAATAGTTCTCTAAAAAGAGCACTACGTTTTTAGGGCACTTACTAATTTCCACTGTCGACTTAGTTTTAGTGAATGCCACAAACTACACGAGTTCATTCAAAGTTCCATAATATTTTGATGTGTTGAGTACATTTTTATCGTAAAATTCAATGTGTATATTATACTCGAGAGGTATTTAAATTAAAATCAAGTAAGTCTCACTATAAGCAGATACATCAGGAGAATGAAGAAGTATAATGATATATTCTAAATTCAATGAAACATTTGCAGAAAGCTATCATTCATTCTAATCATCATTTCTAAACGTTAATTTATGTAAATGCATATTATAATTCTCATTTACTCAACTCCATAATTATTTCGAAGATCTTTCTTTTAAATGTACGACAATATGGTTAGAGTGATACTCCTAATAATACTATTATTATTTTGCAACACAATCATGAATGAAAGTATTCCATTTTCACGTAATTGACTTCTACCACAAAATTCCGAGCTCAATGAAACCATACTATGTTTTAATGAAACCAATAGTCTACCCATCGACTGAAACCGATATAGACTGACAGAGTTTAGTAGTATGTAAGAATCAATTAGAAAATTCTCTGGTTGAATTGGTGCCAAGCGAATGGCCAACGGGTATCCCGGTATAGTAATGACAAGAGATTTCTGTGGTCATTTTCACGGGTTATCAAATACTTTGTTTCAACTTAGAGATAAAAGTTCCATGCATTTACGATTTTGTTCACTATACTTTATTTTAATGACATTATTGTCATTAAAGTATTTCTGAATTTAACAAGATTTTTCTAAAATATAGAGTGTATACAGTGCAGTCATTTCAGAAATGCGCCTCATTTGACGTCAGTGAAAAATTGAATTTTACTATGTATTCTAATGGGAATTTAGAAAGAGGAATTAAAGTGAAAATACATATTGTTAAAGTAACGCTACTATATTTTAAATACAATTATGTTAAGATTGTAGAAGTTTAAACAGCATGGTACACGATACAATAACCGGATTCAGTGAAAATTCGGTTATTGTATTGTTGCTGCAGTTTATGTTATTGAAATATTGTCCCTCTGTTTTACCTGAGTTGCAATATTATTACCTGCAGAAAAAAGATGGTCATGTTAAGAAGCCATCAGTTATTAGCAATATGATATAGAATTCAGCCTTTTATATATAATATAATGTTGGTGATATTTCAGTTTACAACAAAAGCTATTGTTAAACGGTTACATCTACATTCATGCTGTAACATCATAAATAATAAAAAAAACATCCCTACAATAAACAGAAAGCATTAAAATGAGTGTTCTGTCTCTGCTTCAACTATCAGCTAACGGTTAGTTACAAATATTTTTTTGACTCAGCATGTACGGAAAAATTATCAATAATATTCTAATAGAATATATGTTTAGGGTATAATAGCAGCACGAGGCTTGTAGAAACAACTGTGAATTTGAAATATGAATGGGTATTAAAAATTATGCGTCTAGGTTGACTGATAATATCTTTGTCATTGCTGCACCTTTGTTGAATTATAACTTTAATATTTACTACACTTCTAACACTGCAAAAGAAACTGGGATGAGTAAATGTTTGTTAAATTGATCCGTGACAACACACACTAGAACATTACTTTTCTTTTTTACTTTGTACAGAATGTGAATTTTTACTCAAAGCCTTTTGAGATGAAATGGATTTGTGATTTGAAAGTTTCATATATTCTTTTGCGAATATTTCACCAATGATAATCTATGAAACTATTACAAAGTCATATAATATGTAGAAATGTACTTCAAAGAGATCTCTTCTCTGAATTCAACATGTTATTGGAAAAAATATTGGAAATTTACTTGCTTTTGATTTACAGAAATCGAAACTATACAGGCAACACATTCTGGTTTGACAAACCTATAACATATATTATGATGTGTATGAATATTTATATATAGGAATAATTTCTGATGTTATCAACCAATATATAGTTAAAGTAAAGTAAACATTTAATAATACTTTTCTTTTAACTTGAAGTCATTAATATGACTTTATAACTTCGCAGCTCGTGTATTTAAGAAATAATTTTCACATGACTTGACTTTGATCGATTTTGAAAAACATAATATAAATCTTTGGATTTTGCATGTACTGGTTTAATGACTTCGTATGAATTAACAGCAACTTCTCTGAAGTTTCACGCTTGATATCACAAGTACGAAGCCTCTCATTCACTCCCTTTGTAATTTATAGTGATAGCTAAACTTCCATTCAAGCATCATAAAACTAAGAAGCTGAAACAGATTAAAAAAAATGTTAATTACCAATCAACAAAATATATTTTAATCAAAGCACTTATTGTAATTATGTTCCGAATTAAAAGAATTGTTTATTGTCCTTATAGTTTCCTTTCAAATAATAATTCAATTTGATTTAACCAGTTCGAAACATTAGTAGATCCACTTCAAATAATGTTGTAAACTACAAAAATATTACGTATCATTTCATCATCATGGATTAAAGAATGGACATTACACTCGATGTAAAGATAACATTACATACAAATTATTTCAATAATTTTTTTGTATGAATGTGGAACTCGATCACTATACATATTTCGCCACTACTGGCGTACTTTCCTATACTAACTATAAGAAAATAAACTTTCTAAATACAGCCATAATGTTTTTTTTGTTTTTTTTTAAGTTCAATAAATTCTTCAGTATTTGTTATTTCTTATTTGTATCTATTTTTCCATTGCAGGAGTAGAATTATTGTGGTAATCATTGGGTGGATAAGACATCAATGGACTAACAGATCCATTGATATATTTTTTGTATTTCTATACGTGATTATGTTTACGTATATTAGATGATATCAAAATTAAGTGATAAAGACCAATAAAAAACTGTATATAACTAAATATTTCGACATTTATGTATATATTTTGTAAACACTTTGTTTGATAATGATATTACATAAATGTTGAAATATTACCAGTTATATACAGTTTTTTACTGGTCTTTATTACTCCATTTTGACAAACTTAACAAATATGAATCAAAGACCTGTGAGCTTAAACTATCTATTGTATACAGGGGTGACGCTAGGGAGGGGTCAGGGGGTGCAAGTGCACCACCGTCGGACACGACCTGGACCCCCTGTCGGACACAGTTGGTCAGACACAAAATATATTTTCTGACCCACAAAACTTACTTTCAGTGATGAAAAAAGAAAAATAATTATATTTTTTATTTTTTCAATGGTGGGAAGATTAAAAAAGTATACAGTTTAAACTTTATAGTGGAATGATATAGAAGATGTTAAATAGCCATTAAATAATGATTTTTTTTTTGGCTATTATGAAACTTTACTTTCAAAGAACATCAGAATCACCAAATATGGCAAATACATATAAAGAAATAATATACATGTATTATAGAAGTTGTGTTGAGAATCATTTAAAGCATTATTACCCTGTTAAAATATGCAAATTTTCCTTAAAACTAAGCAACTATTTTCGGTATAAGTTTGGCTCATGCTATCAAATATGATCGCAAATATGTTACTGTATATTTACATAAAAATTGCATTGATTATAATCGTACAACTTCATATCGAAGTTTTGTAAAAAAAGACGTTTAGGATACCTGACGAGTCTTGTATCAGACGAAACTGCAGTCGTGTGGGAATCTTGAAGTAACTCTGAATAACCTCTTCACTTTGAATAACTGTATACGAGGAGTTACATTCCACAAAAACAACATATTCTGTCAATACATGGATGGACATTGCACACAAAGTCTGGGGTCATTTTGATCCCAGTATTCAATTTTCATTTATGGACATTGGGGTACCTATAGGAATGATTTACCATTGGGTTTCTTTCATTTGGGGTTCAGAACTTCTAAAGGTAAGGGTTGTTTTGAATTCTGAAGGACATGCCATGGTAAA
>JAQIWE010002748.1:0-12737 GCA_034698565.1 Campodea plusiochaeta | reverse complement strand
AAGCTGAATTGTGTGCACAGACGGACAGACGGACAGACTGAAGAGCGGGCGCATAGACTTCTGTTTAGAAGTCAAAATAGCTGAACACTGATGAAAAACGAAATATGAATTATATGATGACTAATTCCAAAATAAAATTCCCTCATTGATCATTTTAGTAATATTTTTGGTTGGAATGATACATTAGTAGACTATTACGAATATATGCGCAACATAATATATTATTTTAATAGTCAAGGGAAATGATTATTACTAACATTATTTTTCCTTGACTACCACAATAATAGGAGTGGTAAAATATTAATTTATTTGTACAATTCCAGCTTTCTGCGTCATAGCTGTACATACGATATGACACCTGTATAGGTGCATTTATTACTACCTATTATATTTATATTAGAATGTATTATTGTTTCACCGTAAAAACGAAGTACACTCAATAAATACATTAATATAAACGACAGTTGCTAATGTTTGCATGGAACATTTCAAGAGAATGTTATGAATTATAATTCAATAGTGTAATTATTAATTAACTGATAGTTAATGGTTCGATGAGTGTGTTTCGACCAAAAACAGTAATATAAAAAAAATCAAGAGATTTTTTATACATAAATTTTATATATTTTTATCAGTGAAAATTGAGTTTCACGATAAAAATATCATTTTTCCAATTTCTCACACAATTTAGCTTTTGAAAATACGAGTCTAATATATAACTCCAAATCTTAGGTCTATATAGAAGCTCAATGCTTATAGGAATCACCCTTATATGTACGAACATGATTAAAAAGACTTGTTTCGTTGACACAATAAATAAAAATAAACTGACAATCTTTATTTCAACATTAATTCTGTTTCTTATATCTGTAAATTACGAAGCAATTGTCCTACACAGTACAAATTTAATTATTTCTACTGTCTGTCAAGAGTTTCATCATTATTTCTCAACGTCCTCACGATATTAATATCCTACAGTATATTTGTATCTATAAATAAACGGTCACAATAAATTTCTTCCAGATGATTAATTATTTGAGTCTCTACATAATCACATCATTATATCACCATGTCATAACCGGTTTGTAATATTTCTAGACAATAACTTCATACGTGTGATAGAAAATGAACATGTCCTTCACATATAAGACATTACTTCAACGATATAATACTGCCTATATGAGAAACCAGGAAATGAATTTCCCTGTGGCGTGAAAATAATAACCTAATAAATTCGATCTTGTCATTTGAGAATGCTAAAATATTTTTTTTAAATAAATACGGTGCTTTTGACATTGAAAAATGAATTTAAAAAAATACAATATCTACAGTTCAATTGTATGATTATTCATTTTGCATACGTCATTTATTTCGAAATTAATATCATTTTGAAATCAATATAACAAGAAATCAGTGTTACATTTTAAAAATTTACTGAAAAAAAATTCATGTCTTTGAAAAAGTCTCAAATAGTTGAGTATATCGTATCTGGTAATCAGCAGGTATAACAATCCCAAAGAGTTGAAATATAAAAATAGGGTATAAGTGTTGCTTACTCTGGGCCATTCCGCTTTTGGGATTAGAACTTATAATCTATAAATCTTTATCACAATAAAACCTACGTCAGATAAGTTTTTTTTTTTCAATATGTCAATTTAATTCTTCCATATACAACTATACATTCCGTAATAAGTTAGTTTAGCTTTTCTCCACCACCGAGCTACTGGAAAAAGTAATCGAATTACACACGTTAGGTTTCTCTGGGAAGATAAAGTACTATTTTATGTGATTTCGTAGAAATATGAGCAAGATGGTCTTACCTAGCGGTCAGTTATGGGTGTGTAAATAATTTTGGTCAGAAAAAGTACACCACGAAATTATAATTGAGAAAAAAAAATCGAAATTATAATTGATGTGAAAAGAAAAAAAATCGATGGTTAAAAATATCAGTATTCGAATTTCAGAGATTTTTAAATTCTGGTTTATTAAAAATATGTGTGTAATTATCGAAGGGTGAACCAGTTCAGAAAAAAATTGTACACCGGATTTCGATGTTCACCGGTGTTAGTGTGGTGTTCAACAAATTTGTACACCGGTGCTCATGAGTGGTTCACCCCTCTGTAATTATACTTCAAAACTTTTTTTGAGAAATGAATTTCTACATAAACCTTCCTTGTTATTTAATTGCGTTTTAAAAAATATATTATAATAAACTTGAACAGCAATCAAAATTGTTTCTTGAAAATCAAAATTTTAATTAATTTGACAATTTTATTAATTTATCATTTATGACGGACATAATAGCACGCGAATTATTGCGGTAATACAATCTTGAGTGAAAACTTCGTCCACATTACGCACAATCATTGGTAAATCAAGTACTTCAAGATATATATATAATATATATCATTGTAATTAATTTGATAGTGTTATTATGTGACGTCTTTCAATTTCTTATGGAAAACAGAGCATGTAAATCTGTAAGAATTTTTACGTAATATATTTTACAAAATGTGTACACTACAAGTGTATCTTTAAAATGCTATCTAGATTCTCTCAATTGAATTATTGAAAACTATCAGTTTAACTGTATTCACACTGCTTATGAACTCATGAAAGAACTGTTGGAATCATATTGAAGGTGAAGAAACAGTGTCAAGGCAAATCAGAAAAAGTTAAAAGATGATTTGCAACTATATATCCTATATAATTATTTAGCATATTACAAAATAGGTAGGAGGGTAATCAGGTTCTATCTGTAATAAGATCACTACATCAGCTCAGTAAATATAACAGTGGTAAAATAAATCAGAAGATCACAACCAGAAAGCTTACTTGAGGTTGCAAAGCGTGCCCAGAATTATGACAGAAGTAGAACAAGTGTAATATTTAGTGTTTCGTATTTACTAGCGAATAGAATTAGTATAATTTTAACTTAACGGTACTTGAAATATTACGTACCAGACAAAAAATGGAAACCAATAAAAATAAATTTAAATACTAAGAAAGAAACTTTCATTGCTATTAAAACATTTTAAAAGTAATTCTATGGTTACGAGAAATCAAAATAGTTTAGGATTTATAGCTACCACTCCAGCTGCCATCAACTTTCATTTAATTTTTCCCACTCTCACTACTAACTTAATATGTTAGTTTTCTAGTACGCAGATTGAATGTTGAAAAAGAAACATCGAACTTTTCCTGTTATCAAATATTGGAAATTTATAACATACAAATAGCTTAAAAATCAAGTTACGAAAAAAAAATTTATGTGCAACCATAAATATAATACAATAATTATAATTGTTACGAACAAAGGAACAACCTAACCAAACACAAAAACTCTTACTACACCCATACTAATAAAACTATTTATTTATTTTCAGACGATCTAATGCACTGATTATCTTTAAAAAATTCTAAAAAAATTAGTCTGCTAATAAGTATGAAATTCTTAATATGTTTATACTAACGAATTACCATTCGAATCTTTTATGTTAATATTTCAGTTTCTTTAAAACATTTTCTTTTCAGGATGAATTTAAACTCTTACCGTAAACACAGCATCTTCTGAATGATCAGATACATTATCAGGAGGAGGTGGTGCTATTCTCTTTCCTGGAGTTTCAGGTGAATTCTCATCTCGAAGACTTCCGGATCTTTGTGGTTTGGATGGAACTATGCCAGAACGTATTTCACCTACAATAAGAAATAAGAAAATATTTGTATTTTTTTTATTATAGCTTTGTCCCACTCATCAGGAGATTTCGTAGATTTGATTGTGTGAAATTATTTTTATGAAATCATAATGGGGGGTATATAACAACTGTTGCTGAAAACTGTTTGTGGTTTATAACAGATTGAAAAGTAGTGCATCGAATTTTCTACAGATAATTTTCTGGAAGCATTTCCTTCTTTTAAATTGTATCGATTTCGTGAAGAAGAAAAGATGAAGAACACTAAAACAGTAGGTCATGCAGTTCTTCTCACAATTTATTTTTCAATCAATTAGGAAAAGGCTTTTCGGAAGGTATTTTTATTAGAAGTTGTAAAATTTTATTGGATGTAAATAATTACGTTGTTATTCCCGTGCTGAACACTAAAAGTTCATCACACCTTATAAATGAGGCGGAAAAATATTACACATTTTCCTAATTCTTAAATTGGCAGTGCAGAACGGTATCCGATGATCGAATTATTAAAGACTTTTATATAGGCCTACGCATATAAGAAGTGATAACAAACTAAACCATAAAGTGTGACATTTCCAATACTTAAAATATCCATAAAGGTATTAACAATTTATAGTAGTAACAAAATAATAAGCTTTCGTTCAACACATAACATTTTACATGCGACAAAACTTCATTTTTTTAGCATCGAATATATCGAATTATTTCGTATTTTAGTTAGACGTCGAGAAATATATTAAGTGCAGTTGAAGTATAAAATCTACAAGACTGAACTAAATTATTTTTACTAATCAATAAACAGCTGATGGAAAAAACGAATTGCAGTTCCAAGAACAAAAAAATACAGCAGACCCTATTATTAAACACGAACCCTTTTACTGCATGCAATTAATTTAGCTGTGTCCTAAATAAAATATATAATCTGCTCCATGAAGTATGTCCTGTTCAGTGACCTTCAAGAGAATAAATAAACCAGTAATAATATAACATTATTAATACGCTTTTCTTCTAATGAATTCAAAGTGTTTAATCTTTGTCAGTATAACACCGTTGGGTCATTACCAATTTTCCATCAGTGTTCCACAATTTGAGAGCAATAAAATATATTAGCAAGGAATGAAACAGAGCAGAACAACTGGAAGTAATAAAACGTAACGGATGCCACCCTCTATTACCATGTTTAATTTTATATACAACTCGATAACAAATATTTAAATGACACATTTTCTCATATCATATCTCAACTGCAAATTTTGACAATTGCATTAACTCGCGACAAGTCAATACTGGTAGAAATTTTACTATAAAATGTAGAAGTGATCGATTACAATTCGGTACGACCTTTAAATATTTTCCCATGCGTTCCCTTTCGATTTGATTGAATTCTAAATATAGATGTTAAATAATAAGGTAATAACCTTCAAAATAATAGACATCCGTTGGTGTTTTATTACCTAATATTGTTACAGGAAACAATCCAAGCATCTAATTATTGTTAAATATGCAAAGTAGTTAGCCAAATATGGTTTAATTTTATTTTAAAACATTAACCTTCATCGTTTCAACTGACTTTTAAAACGGAAATTTATTTTTAGGAAATGCAATTTAAAGTAAACGAACAGATAAATTTTTATTTGTTTGTTATATTCCAAGACAAATATAATTAAAAAATCGTAATATAAAAAAAAAATATAATACGAGACACCAAAAAAATTTCTTCCTCAAACAAAACTATGTTAATAATCTTAATATAATATATAATTGTGGGACGATATTATAATTACCTAAATTTGCATAAACGCTGAGTTCTCTCTCATCCCCGGCAAGACATTCTTGCAATTTGGCTTGAGCGGCAGCAATGGCAGCGGCACGTTTTACCTTCAAGAGCTCTTCAGGTTTTGGGGGTGGCGGCCGGGCCGGTTTCACGACATTCCTTTCTGGAGGTAGGGGAGGTCGATTACAGCCAATTTCACTCGGCAGAGTTCGAGGTGCCGGCACTGGTTTAGAAGAATCATGGCCTGCATCAAGGATACAACATGCAAAAAGTTCATTCTCACGTAAAAATTAAAATTATTAAAAATACTCACCCATTGTATTAGATTGGATATTCTCGGATGAGTGATCTGATGATATGTTTATCTACGAGAAAGAAAAAGAATTAATATTTATTTTTTCAATAAAAAGTGACATTAAAATTACCTGTTGTTGTGTTGACTGGTTTCCATTACTATCTTCCGATGACTTTCTCCTTGGATGACATCTCGGTCGTCTTACTGGTGCTTCAGAACTACTCACTGAACTTTCTGACTTTACTGACATCGAATCAACCTCCGGAGTTGAATCGCTAGATCCACTTCTACTATCTTCAGAACTAGTTGCTTGAATTGGTGATCCACTATCTTGTGTCTTTTTTGGAATTATTTCTACTCCATTTCGATGGAAATCCAAAGGATGAATTATAATTGGCCGAGATTTGGATTGGAAGTCGAACTTGTTAGGAGTATGAAGATTAAAACTTCTCTTACTTTCATTATCGCTTTTAGGACTTTCATCGCAAAAATCTTTCGTACTGACTCCACTAAAACGTAACAACCTTCGTACAGTGGATGAAAACTTATTCTTTTTCTTTTCCTTCGTTTCAGATTTCCAATATACATCATTTTCACTAATATTCTGAAGTTTATGAGGAGGTGAATGGTCTCTTTCCATGTTAGCTAACTGGGCTGGAATGTCACCCTTCCTTGGAAGAGAATGCGATCGAAATCGAGTCATTTTACAATTCTCTACTTTATCATCTGGTATGACGCTGATTAATTCAACTTGTTCTACCGGTACTCGATTATTGCTACTAAAACTTAATGGTGAAAACGAATAAGTTCCTGAGCTTTCCGAACATCTGTTAAATGGATAGAAATTGGTACATGATGTTGTATCTTCATTTGGAGTTAAAGGTGGAGATTTAGATTCTTCTGTTGGTGAAGGTGGTTTTGGAGCTTGACGCTTGGAAGGTTTCTGACCACGAATAATTTCAATATGAACTGAAGATGATAGTCGTGTCTCTTGTGGACTTTTTACGTTTTTGCTATTTAATAATTTTTCTTCTTCGTTTACTTTATTCGTCTTCACATCGTCGATAAGGTTGCATGAATTGGATTCTGTAGGTTTGTCATTCCGCTGAGAAATTAATTGACCCAATGCCGAAATAAGATCAGGAGGAGGTGACCACAAACCCTCTCTCTTTTCTCCTCTTTTTACAGCTGTTTCATTTTTCATTTTTTCTTGATCACAATCAACAGTTTCTGAAGTTCCATTTGCAGCTTGTTCCGAAAGACTATTTTCAATTTTAACGTCGATAGCTTTCGCTTCTTCTAATGCGTTTTTCTCTGTGGAGTTTTCATCGTTTTTCACAGTTGTATTATTGAAGAATTTATTTTCTGAATCAGTTTTATCTTGATGGTTAGTTTTCAAAACAATAGTGGCATCTGATTTCATAACTTCTTGCATAGGCATAACTGTTTCAACTTGTAAAATACTTTCTTCTACACATTTAGGCGTCTCATTGCTTTCACTTCTATCACCAGAATTTATCACATTTGCAGATACTGAATCAATCTTGTGTGCCCCTAATACAGGTGATGACTTTGTTGTATTATTTCCTACAAGACGACTTGGTTTATATGGAAGTTTTGGCTTTTCTTTCAGAATAGGAGGTCTTCTTGTAAGAGATGATCTTGTGTCTCCATTTGGAATGGAATCTACTACTTTACATGAATTCTCTCGATTAATTTCAGTATTTTTAATCCCTGTATCTGAAGGAATAACATCAGTCTTACTTTTCACATCGGAATTTGAATCATTATTCCCATTTACTGGATCGAACGTTGAATTTCCATTTACACAACTAGCATCCGAAACAACTTCTTCACCTGTGACTTCAGAAATAACTTGTAGATTTTTGTTGTCATCTTCACCATTTGCATCCAACGAGTCAATTGAATTTTCCATGGAATGCGAATTTACAATACCGTGAAGGAAAGATGACCGAGGTGTATAAAGTCGATCAGAATCTACACTTGAAGGTGGAAGCGTTGTAGGAAGTGCTGGGGGTTCTTCATCAGATCCTGAATTTACTTTTTCATCTCCATCACTCATATTTCCATTCACTGGGGGAGGTTCTTCAATTACTTCTTCTACTTCTTTCGAATCTTTTCCGTTTATTTCAACACACTCTTCATTGTCTTTAGGGAATACTGTAACCTTAAGGTTATCAGGCACTGGAATGTCAGTCACTGGACTTTTCTCTTTAGTTTCTCTCGATTGATTCACGATTTTCTTGATTTCAGCTTCAGTGTTCTTACTCGGAACTCCTAACAAATTAAATATATCAGAATTGAATGAAGTATTACTTTTCGTTACCTGCCAAATATCTGAGTCGTCGCCACAAAATATTTCTAAATCATCGTCGTCACTGTCACTTTCATTCAATTGAAAATCGTGATTATATTCATCGTCAGAGGAATATTCAATATATACTACACTATCAGGAACAACCACCACTAACTTCTCGTCAAAGAAAGAGACAGATGTTTTCTTTTTCTTTTTGGAACCATCTTCTACATTACGAAGTATTCCCGTAATGGATGCGTTCGTACTCTTGGTCGAGTTTGGCACGGTACCATTGCCGGAAACCTTTGTATTTGGCACTTGTGAACAGTCTACTTTCTCATTATTAATGCCTACACAATTATTGGAAATATTTTCTTCGTTTTCATTCTTCAGTCCATTCACGTGATTTCCATTCGAAACAATAATAACATCTTTGATATTATTTATGGAGGCTTGAAGAATACTATTTGATAAATTCGAAGAATATATTTTTGAAAGTTTCTTTTCTGGCTCGTCGTGATGATTATTTTTTCCGTTGATTTCTTCATTTTCTCGACGGTTTATTTCGTGTTCTATCCGGGTTTTAAAACAGTTAGAACAAAGTTCTCTTTTCCACGTATTTTCTGAGAATTCTTTACATATTGCAGGCATATTTTCAACTGAAATAGTCTCTACACAACATATCCTGAAGTACGAGACATCTTCGTGAAGTTAGGGTGCATGTGCATTCATGTTGCGTGCTTACACTGATGGATGCATTTTCTTCCGTCACTTCCCACGGAGAGAGATCTTACAACCAATCTGCAAAGAAAAACAAAGAGAGATTTTGTAATAAAAGCAACATTAAAACTTCTTGATTTGCTTACTCTTATGTAACTAATGTGAGTATTAGCTGTCTTTTATTACTTTTAAATACGTCATTAATAACCGTTGCACATAAGTGAAAGAGAACATTGGTTAGTTTAAATGCATTATTTGATTTTATTGTTTTAAAATGGTATAGATTGAACGAAGATATTTTTAAATTAAATAAAAATCAAATACGACTATAAACATTTTGTTCAATATCAATATGAAATTTTACCAGTGGTTTACAAAGATTGCTTCAATAATCTAATACAGTGAAAAACTACATGGAAGATCCGAACAATTATCAAACATTGAAAATTAAATTCAATGTAATATATTGTACGAATAACATTATTCTACGTTTAGCTAAGTTTCATATTATGTTAAATGTATCATTCATATAAAACAGAAATATTTATTTCAATGAAATCATCGTATTCCAACACCACAACAACCTTTATGATGTCGTAAAGGCTTATTTTCAAAATAATAATGTAACCTTTGTAACGTATAATCTAATAAATACGAAATAATATTTGCTAAAGGCTGTACGAAAAAATGCGCCAGCTTCTAACTACCGAGAAACGCAAAGTTTCTTAGTCTCTACTAGTTCTCCTCATAGGTTAATTTATTCCAAACATCACAAAAAATTACTCGTTTCGTAATAAGTGGAGTGGTTTTTTCTATCGAAGCGCAATTCTAAATCACATACAACCATACATAATAATTAGCATACACTTCAAGTCCTTAAACCTTAATAAATTTCGCTTCATTTTTCGAAATACATAAAGAGAAACTGGATTGCTGCTACTTCGCACATTCGGAATACAAATGAAATGACAGAAAAAAATCTGAAATTCCACCTGTGGACATTATATCCACATAGGTAACCTTGGTGATCGTGGAAGAATGATAACATCAAACATATACGTATATACGCCTTATAGTGGATAAAAACTAACAATGGAATAAATGGTTCTAATCAAGAGAAATTCTTTTTTCTCTCCTTTCCTTCTACCACTTTTGTTTGTGGTCACATTCTCTTTCAAAGCCATTGAGCGGAAAAGTTCTTCTCACGAAGCAAATACAAGGTAGGTAGGTAGACTTATCTTAAAGTAGGTGTAGGTAGGTAGACTTATCTTAAAGTAGGTGTAGGTAGGTAGACTTATCTTAAAGCACTGCATGCTTAGACAACTGCAAAATGAGGTTGCAACGAGAAAAAAAAAGAAGTTCTATTGTAACATACAAGTGACCGGGAGATAAAGAAGACAGGCGGCGTAAAACGGGTTAAGGAATCACGACTCGGCGGCTGTAGTACAAACAAAATTTACTTATTGCTGTGAAGAAATTACAATATCGGCGGCTAACAAATAATGGTAAATATTAAATCATTAAGAGTGTCAAACGCATACAAATCTGTCAAAATTAATGTTGGAAAAGATACTGCACTATTTTGACCAATAACATGCAGACTCCTCAAACAAAAAATATTTTCAGTTTCTTGAGTGGAATGCTGCAAAATCGTGTAAAATTTAAAGATGACTTTGATCTTGTTCGTATAGCTTTACTATTCCACACCAACCAAATAGATGTCAACGAAAGCAGAACAGGAAGATGCTGTAACCACTAACTTTTACAGATTTTTCAAATCATTTACATAAAAACAAGCAGTAGATAAAAACTGAAATATCTCGCGACGTCAATTGCAATAAATCATTTTAGAAATTCGACAAACTTACAAATTCAATCAAAAACTCCAAAACAAAAAACAACTAAAGACACACAAAATATTGAAATCTACATCGATGCATGAAGAATTGATGTGACCACAGCTGACCGTGGAGAAAACAGCTGTATCGAATTCAGAATCACATCTCACTCAAATCCTTTCGTGTCCTTCAATCATTCGACCAAACAATTTTGTCGCTTCATATTATTGTTGTGGTGGAAAAAAACTTTTCGTGCAGTAAATATTTTCTACCAAGCAGATCACGTAGTTACGCTCACCATTTGTAATAAATTCCATGAGAGGTGGATTGGGGGGAGTCTTCAAGTTAGCATGAAGTCCTACGTGAGGTGATAAAGAAAGACAAAAAGGCGAATGGCCGACGAAAAAGAGGTTGTTGTATGCATTTATAGGAAGACCTGTAGGGCTGCTTCACAAACACGACACGTCAAACCAATTAATACGTAACTTGTAGAGCAACAGATTCAATAGGTGGTACAGCAGGTAGAAGAGAAGAGAAGAAAATTGCAAAATTCTTTATCCCTCCATCTGGATCGCTTTCCAGTGCATTTTCAAACTTTTATGAAGCTATTTTACTTTTAATGGGACGTAAAATACATGTTTACCAGAATGATAAAACATGCAATAAGTTTTGCTCACTCTACAAAATCTTCAGAAGAAGGATATCGTCTGGGCTACTGGGCAGCTTCAAACACAGAGATAATAAAATGATATTTATATTTAAAAGTGAAGTGAAATATTCCGAGCTTGACTACCGGTAAATGTTTATCTCTAGTAAATGTTATGGAACTTACGGTTATTGGAGTGATTACTACGGAAAACTGACTTTGTACCATAAAAAAATTGCTGTCAAGATCTGAAACATTTCATCCAAAGTGAATTCACTCTTCAAAACAGTTTATTTTCCTTTAAACCCTATAACAGCACTTTTATTCTAATCGTTTCCCCATTCCTCATTCAACTGGAGCAAAAGTTTCAATCGTGAACATTACAGTAGTATGAGTAATTCACTGCATTACATCCATTGTGACAATGTTAATCCAAAAGCATAAACGAAACAGATCCCCAGACATGTCATTAGTAATTTATTTTAAGTGTGAGTTATGAAGTCTGAGTTGAGAAGTAGAGCAATAGGGTTGTACACGCCTGTAATTGGCGTCAAGGTCGTCAAACAATAGTTAAAAGACTGTTTATTGTTGTGGAGGAGAAAGAGCAAGGCCCCGACTCACTCACCAGGGATGTCAGATTATATCATCACAGAATTAACAGGTGGAAGTGGGTGGCTCAAAAATATCAGAATATTCAGCTAAATCTACTCAGTGTTTCAGATTATCTCATCAACTGAGAGTTGGAAACATAAGTTACCGTATTTTGTTATCAGTTTCAGTTGTATCAAGGTAGTTATCACATCAGCTATTTATATTATGATTCTTTGTAATTCTGTTTGTTTTTCTGCAATGAAAAACTTAAACGTGTTATTGCTGTAAATAAAACATGAGCTAAAGATGGAAACTTATTGTAACAATAGATTGAGCTATCTCATATCAAAAACTGATGATTACTTGAACTTAGGAAAATGTAGACCTTTACTTCAAGTTTATAGATAAAAACTTCCTTCCTAACAGAAATTACTAGCACAGCACCGTAATATACTGGAAACACCAAAATATAAATACTATTAAGTATTTCGAAATCAATGCCCTCTAAGAATAAGCTGTTCGTACTAAAAATAGTAACATGTCGTGAAGACATTCCTTTAAAAATAGATACAGCACAGATATGAAAAACAACGAACAGTTGTAATTATCTGAAACGGTAAATCCATATAACATCTTTCACAGAAAGAAAATTGTAGATATGTGGCAGATCTTATTCCAATGTTATTTAAGCTGCCATAAAAATCAGAAAACATGTACTAGCAAGAAAAAAATCAATACATAATGTAATTACTTCTAATGATTAAATATTTCTATTTAAAATCTTTAAAGTTGTTTGGTTCTGTTGAGGATCTTCTTAATTATTAATAATAGGTTTCTTCTCAACAAATATATCTTTTATTTCTC
>JAQIWE010002747.1:0-12737 GCA_034698565.1 Campodea plusiochaeta | reverse complement strand
CTTGAATGGAATGAAGTTTCTTGTTCGGAGAGAAGGAACAGAGAAATTTAGTTTCGAAAGAAGTACAGATAAATTTTGAAAGAGAAAACGGAGCAAAGACTTTTCATAACACTCTTTTATAGTTGTAATTTATCTTAGTGATGTCTATAAGTTTAGAAAACAGATATTCCGGTGCACCGATATTCTACAAATTATCAGTAAAACTGGTGAAAAATAAAGGATTGTTATTATTATTATTATTATTATTTTTTTCAAAATTATCTTCTCTCGCGATAACCGTGGTGGAGCTTCACGGACGGCTCGAAGTTCCCTAATTTTTAGCACCCCCTGAAGTTTTCATAAGTCGGCGCTAATGCAAAATTTTGATATTCTTTCATTATTAATTTATTGTTGGCAATCTTTTAATTTAATAGCTATAGGGATCTTTGTATGCACTACTGAGGATAAATTATTGTATTTAGATAATTTACTGAAATTTATCGTACCCTTCGTATTTAAAAGAAAATTATATTACCAATAGGAAAAAAACATTGCAAATTCGTAACTTTCTCGGTATTTTTTTTTACTTCCAGATTATTATTATATTTTAGTATGTTTGTGATTCCTGTTAAAGAAATATAGTAGACTACTTACTTAATAGATTAATTTTTGATTTGAAACAATGGAAATATTTCTCATATTTGAATTTACTAGAAATAGCTGATGCTACGGAAAATTGTGTTCAACACTGGGACTAAGTTACATTACTAAAGAATTAATGACTTTTTGTTGAAATAATAATAACCACACAAACGAAAATTTTCGAATATAGAGTAAACAAATATATTATCATCTTGGAAAGTTTGACTGTGGAACTTTTTGTTTCCATCTAGAGATGGCAGCACATAATCGCGCATGTTCCATCTAGTGGCAATTTCCTCTACTACCCCAACCACTTAGTTGTGTATTGGAACTCGCAACGGGCGGACTGTCGCGGAATCTTGTGCACATGTTACCGACTGTTTACGTTCTCATTTAAATGTAAATAATTACATTTTATTCAATTTCAGTGATGTGGATGATACAAATTAGTTGATAATAGTGTAAATAAGTGCTTCTTCGACCGAACGGGAGTTTTATTTATTGTGAAATTCTTGTGGATAAGTCTTTTTAAAAAATGTGTAGTTTGTTTTTTTAGTTAAAAAGTAGTGTTTTTTGTAGTGGAAATCATGGCACAGGTTTTAGAGGAGTTTATGGATGGACCACTTGTGACATGGGTAAGATTTTTTTTATTTTTTACAAAAAAAAAAATCGAAAGTTATCAAAATTTCGGCTTCTGTATACCATTTTAAAGTCCTGTATTGCGGTATTTTTAAAAGTAAATCGTTCCTGCTCTGAAATCAATATATTAGCAGAACTAAAAACGCTTATTTCAGAACTTGTGTTACCTTTCTGTAATATTAGTGTCGGGTTAGCCAAAAGCAGAATTTTGCTGAATAATCTTATAAATGAACTTTGAAATTTTCTTGTTTATTAAGAATAATGGCATATATTAGAAGCTAAAGAAATATCTATAACAGCACCTAATTTTGACAATCAGTAAAAATGTCTGTCAGAATAAAGTTTTGAAAAGAATATATTTTAGATTCTACAAAAATTTCTATTTTCTAAAAAAAAAAAAAAAGTTTTTTCCCCTGGTGCGAGAAATTCAATTTTACTTTTCATTTTTAATTTCAGATCAGTACATTCCAAGAAAAGGGAATGCAGGAATTAAAATTCGAGGATTTAATAGACGGCATTCTTCTCAACGAAGTTATGCTGCTAATGTGAGTAAAAACTTTTATTTGAATTTTCGTCCTGAATGTACAAATAGCGAATGATCAAACTGTATAATTATATAAAATCGATTTTATGTATATTTCCTCAAACTGACTAATCTTTCATTTCTTTGATTTTTAATAAATCTATAATCTACAGTATAATGAATAATAACTTAATTACTCGCAGTCTTTATGTATACTAATCGCTATACCATCACTGTGGCTATGAAACTCATTCCTAAAAAAACAAATGCTACTATTACGTGAAATAATCTCGTTCTTAAATAATAGTTATTTAATATATTAAATGCCAGTATTTACGATTTGGAATTTATATATAATCATATATAAAATTTTCAAATTACTTATAATAGTAAAGAAAATTATTGTCCAAATATATTGCAAAATAGGTACGACACACTAGTGACAGTAGTTTTTATAACATAAGAAAATGTAAATACATTTTTAAACCACAAAAAGGTAACCTATTCAAAAAGCACATTTATATTCTATAAAATGGAACTGCTTCACTTCCGAATCAGCATGTCACAATAAAAGGTGTATTAAAAAATCACAAATAATAAATCACCATTTCTATTTGTAAACTCCTTATAATTTCTTTCATCTTCGGAAATACTACAGACAAAGCAAAGATAAGAAACTCCAACTTCTTGTGCGGGGGAGGGGGGCGGAAGGACAGACGCTTCTGTTTTCGAACACCAGCTGGTCGTTATCGCTCTTTTTCCGAAAAGTTGTTTATTTTCCGTTGTCAAATGGAAAGCTGTAAAAATCAAATGTTTCTTGTAAGCATTGTCAAAATGAATTATCTTTAAAGTTATCAAAGTATAGATAAATATCTGAATACTACTCATGTCTTCTTTTGTTCTATTTATATACTACAATAGTTTGTTGTTACAATTTTATGAGTAAGCATCAACTGGTGAGCTTATTGATTATTATTTATGAAGATGTGTTATTCATAGCGGATTATCGTTTGTAATGAGTAAGCATGTTCATGTAATAATATTTTTAGTTCAACGTATTGTTAGAGAAAACAAGTGGTTAAATTTTGCAAAACATTTTTTGTGCATTATGAGTCAGTCCAGGTCATCACAGGAAGTAACTATAAACAAAAATGTTTTTGTTTCAATAATATCATGGAATCAGCAGCGATTATTTATTTTATACCGTTATTAATTGTAACATATAGAGAGATTTTTACAACAATTATACTCATTTCAATGTATTTGAATTTATAATAGAAAAAAAAATGAAAATTTAAAGGCAAAAAGGAGCAGTGCACCAGCCCAGCGGGAGGTGACCATCAGTTTCCAGTACAATATCGAGGGTTCATTTTATTCAT
The DNA here is from genome assembly GCA_034698565.1 of Campodea plusiochaeta. Taxonomy (NCBI): domain Eukaryota; kingdom Metazoa; phylum Arthropoda; class Diplura; order Rhabdura; family Campodeidae; genus Campodea; species Campodea plusiochaeta. The sequence continues at coordinate 9,575 of JAQIWE010002747.1, read as the reverse complement.
TAAAGGAGTATATTTTCACAGCGGAAATAATCTTTTCCAACACAGTTTAACGATCTCTTGGGAAAATGCATACAATAAAGAACAAAGAAAGTAAAACGGCTTATGTGTGTTGGAAACGATTATTCCCGCTGTGAAAATATGCTCCTTTGACACCAAATGAATAGGATGAATCCTCGAAATTGTACTGGAAACTGATGGTCATCTCCCGCTGTGTCGATGCACTCCTTTATGTCTGTGTTGTAATATTAGTATATACGGCAATTCGATTGCGTAAAATTTCATGAATGGTTATTCCAAACGAAATTATATTTGTAACATTCATTAATTATTCATGTATAAAATCATCAACATCCGATGATGAATTTTGCAATATCCTCTTTCGGTGAAATTTAAATGCCAAGCTAAATACTGGTACAAAAATCACGATATATAAATCGAAAGTGGTTATAATGACGACTTGTTTATACGTTTTCGTGCGTATTGAAATTTTAAACGTGCAGTACCGTTCGTTGTTCCATGTGTAGTTTTAATAAAAAAAAACATAGAAAATTAATTATACCGTATCAAGCAGTGAATATACGTTTGGAAAATAACATTGAAAGAGAATTTTTTTTTGTTTACTATAGTTCCCGTCATGAACTTTGAACTTTATTTATTCTGATAACCTTATAGCTCTGTATTAGTGTTATTAAGAGAACTAATATGCCAATAAAAAACTATAGATATATATTATGAATGAAATGTTTTTAACTGACTACTTCGCATTGGAAAAATAAATTAAGAACAAGAAAAATTTCGGCTCAAGTGGGACTCGAACCCATGACATCGAGAGTTTTCCTTTATTCATTTCTATTTTATTGGCATAAAAGTCTCCCGAATTAAGATCTGCTAATATCAAGATTATACGTAAGTTATTAATAACCGTTAATAACGCTAAGATAGACTTTGTTATTTCATTAATTTTCAAAAAGTTTCTATGTAACTTCCCTGTAGCATTTCTAGATGCTGAATGAAAGATAGTATGATACATAACATTATGATGATTTCTTCATTAACATATTTCTTCATTCGTGGAAATTATACTGTATAGTGAAAACAAAGAATGAAAAACGAAATCAGAGATAAAGCAATAGAAGAATGAAAAGATGTAGTGTTATAGGATGCTGTAATATTCCTTTATTTATGCATTAGTTATATGTAAGTGTATGTACCAGATATTCGGAGATTCAGTAGCCTTTTGTTGTTGATACTTTATTCAGAATTATGGACCACTTCAAACAGAATAAAAAATTTCATAACACAACAGAAAACTGAATTGACGTTTCGTTTGATATATATTATCATACACCAAATTGAAATTATTTTGAAGATGAATTATGGAAGTGTTTTGGCTTAGCCTTTCACCCTGTAAACGTAGCAAAATTTACATTGAACTATAGTAATAATAATGAAAACTGAGCAATTTTGAAGATAATTGATATGATTTCTGACATTTTTTTTAAGATGGTGAAATGTATTCATTACATATTTATATCAGTATAAAGTTTCAAGTTATGAAAAATAAATCCCTCGAAGTATAATTTGAAATTCAGAGTTTTCCATCTCTCACTCTGTAAACACCCCCCCCCCCCATTCTTCAAATTAATGAACTGCCCTCCCCAACAAATGTCCACACCAAATATTGATATACCCCTCTCCCCCTCCCCCCTGTTCCCCAAAACTAATTATTCTGTTTTGAATATTCAGATTGAGGGGGGTATTCATAACCCCCTCCCCCTTTCCTCCTGCGAAAGAGCGACGACTATTGTTGCATGCTGCTCCGCTACAGTGCTCGCTCGGCAGACGGCGGCCCACTTTTTTAGGACACTGATGGATCGAGATAATTTGTCTTTCTGCCGTTGCATGGCGTCCTCGTCTACCAAAGCTTTTTCTTTCTTTCTTATCGTGTGATTTGGTTTTAATGTCTGGAGTTATTAAGAATTTCCTTTTTAGAATTAGTCGATTTTTTTCTCGACTTCCTGAGATTGTTATGTCGAGATTGAGATGAACTGTGACACGCAGAAGGGGTTTTTTAAAATTGTATTTTAAATCGGTTGGGGGCCTTGTTTTCTTACACATGTTTTTCGTACTTCTCCTATTTCACTTTCTTTGTTTTCTATTGTACTCGCTATCCCAAAGAAAAGATAAGCAGTGTAGGGAAACGCAGACTCCACATGTGGTGAATTAAAATACATTTTGTTTTGTAACGTTAAATTAGTGTTGGAGATCATATTGGTTAAAGGCGTATTTTTTTCCTGCGGGAAGCCATCTTTTCCAACACAGTTTAGCGGTCTCTTAAGAAAGCGAATGCAATAGAGAACAAATAAAGTAAAACGGGATCTGTGTGTTTTAAAAGATGGCTTCCCGCTGTAAAAAAAAATACAGGTTTAAGTTTGAATACGTTTGACTCACATAAAAATGCCTATTCATTCCTTATCTTTTGATTGTTTTCCTGATTGCGTGATACGGTGAAAGAAGACCCTGTTAGGTGACAGCAGTCCTCATATTTAGATATGATTTTCCAGTGGGGCGCATTGTTTTCCTATACATCTTATCTTTCCCCTGAGATATCGAGTACAATAGAAAACAAAGAAAGTGAAAAGGGAGGAGTACGAAAAACATGTATTGGAAAACCCCAAAAATCAACGGACACGGCTTTGCATTATTCATTCAAATAATAACATCAAGGATGCTCATATTTTTCATGATTCGATTTCATTTATAAAAATATAAAACTCCTCAAAAACAGACAAACTGATACCAGCTCTATCAGAATTAAAAAAATCCTTCATCCTCCCCCCCCCTCCTCCTCCATCCCCCATCAGCCACCCGCTTAACACATCAGCAATCATCATTTATACGTAATCCCTTCACTTTCAGGATTACGTTTCATCGTCAGAGGATTAACAAATACTGTCACTCAAACAAAACAATTAACAAATTAAATATTATCATTATTATAATATTATTCTGTGTTTCGGATTATTAATTTTTCCTGGGACTGATATCTGTAGCTTATTTTGGAGCAGCGTGAAATTTGTGAATTGGAAATAACACTGACAAATATAACAAATTTATAACTACTTTATTTTTAATTAATTTTATAATACTAAAATTATTTTCTTCTTATTTCTATATACTTTTCAAACTTGAATTGACTTAGTAAGTTTATTGCAGTATAAAAAAACACAATTATCATTGAAAAGGAACCTCAGCATATTCTGAAGATCATCAATAAAGTTTTTTCAAAATTCAGTTATGGTAGCTCGGTATATCGTTCGTGGTTGACAGCATAATTTTAAAAGTTATTGGATTGGACGTCCTCCAAAAAGCATATACTTGAAACTGATTTGTATATAATATAGTGCAGCAAAGCACACAGACTTTTGGAACTATCCTCGTAATACTGTATTCGTTTGATGTTTATAATTACATCACACCAGCAAGTTCATCTGAGAATCCGAAACTGTTTTATACGTTGTTACGCTAGTAGTATATTATGATATATATATAATTATGTGTAGAATCTGTAAGGTATAACCGAAGGTCTTATATTTGCAGAGTTACAGACATTGAAATAATATTACCATGAAACCGAGGTCCTTCACTGCACCACGCGTGCACTACGATCGAGGATATGCTAAAATAGATATATTATTACTATTATATGCTCTTTAATTTTTTTAGAAACATATGTAGAGAATATACATTCAGTCATCAACATAAGATTATCTTTCAACGCAAAATTTGTGGTCTTACAAGATTTGTGTTTGATCTACATTACTATATGCAATATTAAAGTACAAGTTTTGGGGATTTTGTAGCATCTTGTAAGTTTCTACAAGACTTGGAATCTATACTGCTAATAATTTTTCAACTGCAATTATTTTGTACTGATGATGAAGTCTTTACTATTTAGTATTCTTAAAAGGGTATTTTTTTCCTGCGGGAAGCCATCTTTTCCAACACAGCATAGCGGTCTTTTGGGAAAGCAAATACAATAGAGAACAAAGAAAGTAAAACGGAATCTGTGTGTTGGAAAATGGGCCCTCCTACTGAAAAAACCCCACATGTTTAAGATGTGACCATGATCATCCCTTTTATAATATAACTTATTATAGTGTTTCCAAAATCTTAGGAACCCAAATCGATTAACCCATGAAGGGTGTTTCTGACATTCCAACAATTGATAATCCTTTGTTAACTTATTTGTTGTCTTTGACCAGCCTGCGAATTGTATAGAAAATACACGATTTGAACCACCTAAACAGGTAGTCAATAATGGGTTTACCCGTCAAAATAGTTTAAAGACATAACCAGTTTGAATCCGTAAGATATTGGAACGGAAGCACTATACACTCTTTAAAATACGTTTTTCAAAAGACAAGGACGTACGATATACCAAAACAATGAGGTAGTTTGACCTGATCGATATAAGGTATGAAGCAATAACACTAACCATCATCCCACGTGTAAAAAGCAACTGACAAAAACAGCGATTTTACTACCCTTTTTCACGCTACCGGCTCGTAACATTACAATACTTATTTCTTTGCTCCTTATGCAGTTATGGATTATAATAATGCGCGCATAATTTAACAGAATACTTTATTTTACCGCGCGCGTGAGTAAAAGCAATTACAAACGTATTACAGTGTTTTCAGCACAACGAGCATAAGTTATGTTGCGATTTTTTTTTATCGCGATAATGTCGTAAATATGTTGTGACCGCGGGCGGTCTAGACGTAATTATAGAATGTATGGGGAAGGTGTTTTAATATAATGGTGCTGGGTTTCGTTTGTTTTAGAGGGGTTAGTATAGGTGGCTGGTCTAAAATCGTTAGGTCAAGTTGGGTCAGATCTTTAGGGCAAATTTGTGGATTGTTTTATTTGTATTTGAAAGTAAATCGATCAGACAGCGTAATAAAGACCAGAAGCTAGGGTCCCGACGAGACCAGTTGAGACCGAGACTGGCAGTTTTTAACGAGACGAAACCGACATTTTCTAACAAGACAAGACCGAGACTCCACGAACGAGACAGAGACCACAAATATTGAACGAGACCAGCCGGTTTCGTCTCGATCTCGTTCAGATGAGCGATTACAGAATCTGCTAAAAGTTGAAAATTCATAAACTTTCAATAGCTTAGAAGGCTTCTAAGTCACGTACTATACTATTATATATTCACTAAATCGCTCAAATTACTAATATATCAATACTATGAGCAGAAAAGAGTGTGAAATTATTTTATTTTAGAAAGGGTTTATTTTAGAAACAACAAATTTAGCGTTTGCACTAAAAATTTCGCGAAATTGTTTATTTCTACAGTTTAATAAAAAAAATATTGCCATAAAATTTAAAACTTAATGAGACCGAGACCTGAACGAGACGAGACTTTTTGAACGAAACCACGACCACCTTGGTCTCGTCTCGTAGCGTCGTTGGAACTCTATCAGAAACATTATTGTTGTTATTATTTGAAAGCTTTAAATGCCTAATCTTTTGTTCAAAAATCAGGCAAAAAAACATGATTTCCCTTATACAAAGCAAATCTAGTGCTCGCAAAACTTTTAGGTTTCATCAGAAATTTGAATTCTCCATCTTTCAGAAAAGAAAGGTGGCTGCTGTAGGCGCGAATGTAAGCATCTTGTTATAAAAATACTAATCACGGATAAAACTTCGCGCTGAATTTTTTTCTTTCTTTTTTCTATTAGTACTGATTATTATAATTATAGACTGTAGTACATAAACAAAATACCTTAATATAAAGTGGATGTTGAAGTTCCTGTACAGTGTGCCTATTACATAAGGTATTTCATAGATATCTATGGACTATCACTATATAGTATATCATTTTATAGTATATCACTTTATAGTATATCACTTTATAGTATATCACTTTATACTATATCACTATATAGTATATCACTATATAGTATATCACTATGTAGTATATCACTCCTCTTTTTTTTTAACAGTATGAACGAAATATAATATAATAATATACATATAATTACTGAAAGTTTTAATAATAGATATTAAAATGTATGCAAAAACTAAAAGAGGCGTTATACACTTTCCACTACTTACAGACTATACGAAACCGATAGAGTAATTCCGAAATATTACTAAATCAACAAATTAAATATAATAGAAATATTCTTCTTCAAAGTCTTATTAAATTTGTAAATTAATAATATAAATATTAAGCGTCATTTCACCCCAAAAGTAACTTTGCATTTTTTTTTTACCAATAATAATTGTTGTTATTTAAAGTCTGCGAACATGTGCACAGCGGAATTCCTTTTATCTTTTACATTTTTTACATGCGAAAGAAATCTTTATAGAAGCAGATTACAATTTCATTATTTAAAAACGCAAATATTTTTACACACATGTTATTTTTGCTAGCAAAAAATAATATGTGTAATAAGCTATAGTCATAACTAATTTTTTTTTCTCTTTTTTTTCGTTGAGTTTCTCACATTAATTTTAATTTGAAAACGAATAACTCCATTTAAATTCTCAGCCGTTTGCGTCATTTGGGTGAAAAAATATTCGAAATTATATAATCATGTAATCAGCAGTCTTTGAGTAATGAGATTTGAATATTATTGCATTTGAATAGAAATAATTATTTATATTCAATATTATGAAATAATATTCTGAAAGGGCTTTTCTATAAGAATAGAAAATAGAACAGCTAGTGGTTTCTCTTGTATTTCTCTTGTATAGTCCATTTCACATGAATTATACTCCACTCTTTGGTCTTGGAAGACGCGTTACTTTGCTAGTATTTTCTGAAATTTTCTCAAAATATAAAGCTAAATTTAGATGTCAAGTGTATTATCAATACCATATTCATCAATTAAGTTATGTCAAATACTAACAAAACAGTGAGATCTCTAAAATCAGAAGTGGAGTATAATTCATGTGAAACGGACAGGGTTTTATTCTCAAATTTTTCATTCTCAAATATCAGAAATCAGAATATATCCGGTACTAGTATTTTTTGCTGTTAAATATATATAGATACTTTTATTTCTGTATATTTTTTATTTTGTGACAATAGATCGAATGAGGATGAAATTCCTGAACGGACGAAGAAGAAGAAGGTCCGCTTGAACTATGACATCTATAAATATACTTGGTGTCGACGTGAATTCTAAATGTAGTAAATGAAAAGCTAGTTTAGAGTACTTTCGACAAATGATCATAATCATTTCGTGTATTATCGTGAAAATGGGATAACAGTGTAAACCAGTTTTTTTTTCTCATTTACATAAGTTTTCTTTATAGACCAAGTATGTTGATGTTACTTCCATGTTTTTCATATATAATATATACACCATGATGGTTACCTGTAGACACGCGTTCCTTTTCCAGATTAGATTTCGAAATCTGGTAAATACGTTTTAAGAAATTCCCAACTGAATAAAAATTATCTGTTTCTTTAAAGGGCAGCTGACAGACTTATCTGTGTCAATGTATTGTGGCTTACCTACATCTGCTGATCTGCAATGTCAGTGATGACTCCTGAGTTACCAAATATCCCCAAATAACAAAGCAAACATTCAACTTTCCCAAAAATATTTTCCTTTACCCTGTCCTTTTTCCAAATTCGTCTCTTCTCTACGACTGCAAACCGGTTGAATAACGAGCGAAATGTTGTAATCAGAAGAATATATTAATAATAATAGACTTTCCAACACCGAGTGTTTCCAACGATGTCGACGTTTCTCTCTCTAACTCTTTGGAACGGGGAAAAGCAGCTTTATGATGGAATTTTTGGACTTTTCAAGATGGCGGTGACAGATTGAAGAGTTGTAAAGTCGATAGCAGATGACGATAGTGTAATTGCGACACCAGTTGTTGGATTTTCTTTAAGACGATGATGCTTTATTTTATACTGATGTGAAGAACGTTCTTTCTGAATATTTTAATTGATGGTGTGTTTTTATTGTTTGTACATTATTTTCAAAAATGGAATGATATTCTAATACATTCTTGACAGTTTTATTGATGTAGTTTTTAGATTTTATTGCAAATTTAAAATATTATTACAACACAATAAGGTGTTTTCTATAACCAAAATTCCCAATAAGCAAAACCATTACTCATTAGATTTATTGCACCATTTATTGTATTTTGTAATGATAGGTTTATACTATTTGATTTATTCTATAGCTGAAAAAGTTGTTGTTATACGACAATACAAAATATCTTATGGTTGAAATAAAAAGTTATAAAACTGAGAATATATTTCGTACATATTTGTATAAAACATTTATTGTACGGTATATGAATAATTTAATCTTTATTTTTCATTGTATATTTTACAATTCATTGTATAGTGTTTTTAAAATCTTAAGAACCCAAATCGAATAATTCTTCAAATTGTTTTAACAGTAAACCCAAATTCTTTATTTTCTATACAAATCGCAAGTAGGTCAAAGAATTTAAACAGAATAACAAGGGATTATCAGTTGACTGTTGTCAGAAACACCATTGATGGGTTAAACGGTTAGTGTTCTTACGATTTAAAATTTACTATAATTCTTTTTTGTTTTTGTCGCTTTCACAGCCAGACTTGAACCTGTAGTTTTTTCCAGCAGGAGGTAGCGTTTTCCAACACAATGTGCCGTTATACTTTCTTTGTTCTCTATTGTACTTCATCTCTCAAGGGAGCGATAAGCTGTGTGGAAAACGATGCACCCTGCTGAAAAAAAAACTACAGGTTTTATTATTCCTGAATTTTATTTTGTCGAAGAAAATTTTGCAATATTTGAAGTTAAAGTATTCCATCAAACCATCATAATATTCATTTCACGGTATAACCCTCTCGCAAACATAAGGCCCAATTGACGATTTTGACAGGAGAAAGTTTCCTTTACAATGGTAAACAACGACGATCCATTTGTCCACTCCATTGTTAAGGGATTAGAACTGTGAAAATATGCTAAATACTTTTGGGTCTTATGTTTACGTGCGAGGTATAATATGACTTTCCATTACAAATAATTTCATATTTCCCTACTTACTCCCCTTTTAACCTAGAAAAACTACCTATACTTTTTACCTCCCACTTACCTCTACTAACCCTTTCCCTCCCCCACTTAAAGTTGTGTGTTTGTGAACATAGGATTTTCCTTATCGTCACTCTAACCTAAAGAGAAGATTTCGATGACAAACAAGCTTTCAAAGTTTTCCTCAAGTTTTCACCACCTGACTATCAAAACCCTTTTCTTCTTCTTTGTACCCCCCCCCCAACCCCCCCCCCCACTCCCCCAAGATGTATTCAAAGGAGTTTGGGGGGTTGGGGGCAAGAGGAGGTGAATCTGTGTTTATATAAAACTGGGTGAATTTGAGTTTGCTTTGCACAGTTGTAGCAGAAAAATGAATTTTGAGTTGTGTAAAGAAATGCTAAAGGTTCCACAATCTTACGGAGTCAAACTTGCTGTTATGTCTTCAAACTATTTTGACAAGTAAACCCATTGTTGACCACTTGTTTGGGTGGTTCAAATTGTGTATTTTCT
>JAQIWE010002746.1:0-12741 GCA_034698565.1 Campodea plusiochaeta | reverse complement strand
CTGATGAGCCTTTAAGAGGCGAAACAGCTGTCTTATATTCCTTGGTGACTAAATACCCCAAACCTTCCAATAGTTTCTATCTATATTAATATGATAGAAGCATAGAACTATAATAAATTATGATAAAGTAAAATAATTATTTTGGATCATAACTAGTCAATCTGTTAAATTTTGAAAACATAAAATTCTAAAAACCAAGTGCCATTCATTAAAAAAAAAATCTAATTCAATAACAATCATGTTACAAAATTGCCTTTACTATAATATATGAAGGGTTAAATAATCATAAAAAAACCTAACCACATCCTTAATAGCTAAGTGGATTTAAAATACAGTTTAAGTACATAACAACTTGCTATAATATAATGACTGTATACTATTCATGAGTCAAACTATTATTATGAAAGGTCATTCACAAATATGAATCACAAATCATTAGGCCTATTTTAAAACTGTTTAAAAAACAAAATTGTAGTTAGTCAGCTAAGTACCATCTAGAGAGATAAAAGAGTACTCGGATTTTTTTTTTTTTTTTTTTCAAATTCAATATTCAATTGTTTCCACCATATGATCACGTTCATAATTTACCTGCGACAAACTATTCCAATTTTTATGGAGTATGGAGAGGCTAGTATTTCATCTAGAATTTTTCGGGTGCAGGGCGCATTCTGGTTAAAGTGGACACATTTTTAAGTAATAACAAATTGCCAAAACATGTAAAATGAACGTATACATGTTTCTTTGAGATTTCTTCCTCAATTTTAGACCGATTTTGGCGATTTAAATGATTTACACGCCATTGGAGATTGGAAAAATCTCGTCGAGACCTTTATTAAGATGTTACATACGACTATTTTTCGTTGGTATTTTCGCAAATAAATGACTTTGAAACCTGGGTGTGATTATTATAGCACAAGGGCACCCTAAAAGTAGGGCCGGGCGTCCAAGAGGTAAGCAGGGCGCTGCGCCCTTCTAAAACGCTCTAGATGAAACACTAGAACAGGCATATATGTTATAGAAAAATCCTATTATTTTCATTTACCAACTCAAATTACAATCATCAAGTCAGATAATCTACTAAGTCTGATCTACAATAAATTATTATTGTTTCTCCCCGTAATGAGATGCAACGCGCGTGTCCTGGCATAAAATAATATAGAGGAGGGTGTAGTTGTAACTTCAAGGTCATAATCATTAGAAGGAGGAGAAGTCATCTATCTACAAGAGGTGAATAGAGCAATGATCGCGAAAGAAGCTATATTTGGTCAGCTCTGCTATAGATGGAGTAGATAGGAAAATAGGTCTCTATAGGTGTGAGGCAATTCAGGTATACCGTACTTTTCACAATGGCTTTTACAAATTCTTTATTATTATTATTTCCTTACAAGTTATAGTAAAATTCTTAGGAGCAATACCGTATCAAATTTAAATAATAAGCAAGTTACACGGCCGAATAAACAAATTTTGTATATGTTTTCGATGTGTAATTTTGATGTTTTAAAAATTTTTAACTGTTTCGGGTCAAAGAATTATAGTTTATCCGAAAATTATCTGTAATAAAAAATACATGATGTGTAGATAATTATTATTATAAATAATAAATGACTTTACCAATAAGCAGTATAACTTATATAAGCAGTTTTCATGTGGAGAAAATGTTTTAAAATTATCAAGTTTTAACCATGTTCTAAATATAAAAAGTTAAAGGCACATTATTTTATAAAAAGTTAAAGGCACATTATTTTACAGCGGGAAGTCCCGATTTCCAACACAGATTAAAGCTCTCTTGAGAATCGAGTACAATAGAGAACAAAGAAAGTGAAACAAGACTTGTTTGTTGGAAAATGGGACGTCATCTAAAAAATATTACAGGCTTAACTCTATATCTATAAAGACAAAATCCACACAAGGAAGTTATAACTTATTAACTTGTAAGTTAACTATAACGTCATAATATAACTGATGACTTATGGAATTATCCACATTACTTGAAAATTAAAATGAAGTAATGCACTTACTACAATATACTTCTTTCTTAATCTTATTATTTTTCTCGTTTCTTTCAGTTTGACACAACATATGAAACTCTGAACAATCAGACACTGTTGGAATATTCTTGTCAAAATGGATTGGATAGATTCGTGGAACATCTAATTGCATCAAGTTTCATTAGATTGGACGAGAAATTTCCAAATGGAAGTACAGCATTACATGTTGCTGTTCTTCACGGTCAACCTACTACAGTTCAAATTCTACTCAATCACGGAGCAAACATCAATAATGAAGATAACTGGAAGAAAACAGCTTTACACATTGCAGCTGATCGTGAAGTAAATGAAGTTACAGATCAACACACTCGATGTCTCAAATTACTTCTTCAACATCCATCAATTGTAGTAAACTGTAAAGATTGGGATGGAGCTACACCACTTTATTTATCAACTGTAAAAGGTTGGGAACATGGAGTAAGACTTCTGTTAAAGAATGGTGCTGATCCTATGTGGTGTGTTAAAGGGAAAGCAATTCTGGATGTTCTTCTCACTCAAATGTCACATATTTTGGAAGTTTGTGTCGAAGATGAAGATTCTGATCGTGAAACATCAACTTCAGAAGTTGCGCTTCCGATGTCACCTCATTGCATTTTAAAGAAAGGGAAACCTACAAAGAAACAGATTTTGTTGTTTAAATCGTTGTGTAAAGGGACTCCTTCAGAATTTCACGAAGTTCTGCAAGATTGCATTCGAAGTGAAGAGAATCTTGAATTTTCTTTCGGTCGTTATAATATTTTGCAGTACGCGTGTTCATTAGGTTACGGGTGTGCTGTTAAAGCTTTATTAAAAAATGGAGTAAACCCAAACTCAACCAGCCAGGACTGTCATGATACACCTCTTCTCATAGCAGCAAAATTTGGTTTTTTCCAAATCATTCGTACTCTTCTCGAATGTCCAGATACCGATTTCACTGCAACAAATATCGAAGGTCAAAACTTCCTTCACATTCTTGCTATAATGGAGAAACAAATTCGGACAAATCCTCATAAATATCAAATTAATTCAGTCCAAGCAAATTATGAAACTTCACTTCAGGAATCTCTTCAAGGGAATCAGTTAGGTGTAGCTGAAATAAATTGTAAAGATAATACAGGAAATACTCCATTACATTACGCAGGGTTCAGTGGGTCATCTGTGATGGTTCTTACTCTTTTGGGAAGAGGAGCAAATCTGTGTCTTCGAAATAATCGTCACGAACCAGCAATTGCCTGTATTCCAAACAGTATTCTTGAAACGTGGTTAGATTCTTGCATAGAAACTTCAGGTCAAATTACTTCTGATAAATATTTTCTCACATTTAACTACGAATCACTCAGTCCTTCACCGTGGAAAGATTTTCACAAAAGTATGTTTTTCCGGAACGAAGAAGTTGCAATTCATTATCTCCCAGAAACTGAATTGTTCAGGCACATGATCAAATCATCTAGATTACGACAATTGCTGAAACATCCCTTGATTTCAAGTTTCTTACATCTTAAATGGCAATGCATACGTAACTTCTATTATGCTAATATGATAACATATGCTCTGTATGTTCTATTCATTACAGCTTTCTTAACTTTCACATTTGGAATAAAGGTGATAGCTAATTACCAACAATTATCCAGTAGAAATGAAAGCAACGACACTTTAAAATTAGGAGTAATTGCTACAGCCTATCTAAGAATCAATACAATTGCCATCGTTTACGTTTGGTACATTCTCTGTGGATACAACATATGGTTAATTTGGCGAGAATTTTTTCAGTTTACTACATCTGGTTGGAGTTACTTCTCTAGCATAGAAAACTGGATAGAAGTTGCAATGATTACGTTGACTTGCATAATTCTATTCGACAATACATTGTCACCAAGAACAAAACAACATTTGGCCCCAGTAGTCATAATTCTCGTTTGGATTGAATTAGTTTTTCTTGTAGGTAGACATCCAAGAATGACAACATATATTCAGATGTTCGTAAGAGTAACGAATAACTATCTCATCTTTTTCGTATCATTTTCTTTCTTCATTATAGCATTTTCATTAAGTTTTTTCCTTCTATTTAATACATGTACTTTCGATGATCCTCACTGTGAAAGTGATTTTCAGAATCCTTTACTCGCACTTCTCCAAACTCTACTTATGATGACTGGTGGATTTGAGTTTGCTACATTACCATTGAATTCGATGAAAGGAACAAGTCACATTATTTTTGTTGTTTTCCTCTTTCTTGTAGTAATAGTTTTAGTAAATTTATTGAATGGTATGGCAGTAAATGATACAAGAGCAATTCGTACTCACGCTGAACTGTATAGTTTATCCTCCCGTGTTCAAATGATTTACTACATTGAATGTCTCTTCCTTGGATCAACCCTTAGAAATGGTCTTGCAGAGAGATTTCACACATTTAAAAGGTTAGTATGCGAATAAGTTTAAATAAAAATAGTTTAAACTTTAAGACATATGCTCGGCTTATCATACATTCTAGCGTCATATATTCTAACATTTATAACCAACACTGCAAAAAATGTATAACATTTATAAATACAGCTGGTGAACCAGTTGAGGAATTCGTAACAGATGAATGAATTTCTTCTGTTGAATTAAAATCATTTTTGTATTTACTTATTATAGTGGTAAAATATCAACTATACAGACATCTGAAGATATTCCTATTTTAAAGAAAGTTATAAAGAAGAACTTGGTTGATCATATTTTCATTAATCATATTACTACATTTTATAGTATTCATAATTATAACTTTTCGTAACGGCTTTAAAATTCGTCAGCCCAGATAAAAATAAATAGCCCAAATAAAAAATACAGATAAATAAGTGTAAAAATGTTTGTAATAATGATAGGCCTAGATGGTATAAAACTGATGATGTTAATGTTTGACTGAAACAATTGCTATATTTGGTTGGAGAGCTTGGAGACTTTGGAGGAAAGGAATTTCATTCATTTAAAAATGTTATATATTATCTCTCAATTAATTACACTAAAAGTACATTGCAAATATATTTAAAGATATAAAACCAGATAGGTTAACCACTTTATACCTTCATATAAGGGATTTTTATGTGACATTATACTGTGTTACTTTTAACTTAATATCACTACCGGTACGGTACTGTATGTTTGCATATTTAACTTTGTGATCTGGATATAATTTTTTTTATATGAAATCATTAAGGTGTCGATTTAGTAAATGGGGACGTTCTTAATCCACATGAACATGTTTTTGGTAATTTTTAAACACCCCCCATCGCCTAATGGACAATCTGTGAACAATAACCTACTGTCCTTTCCAAAATGCATGTGTGTACCTAAACTAAGAAGACTATTTCGTTAAAAAAAGGTGTATATATATAAAAAAAACTTTCGATAGGGGCGAAAATTTCCTACTGTCTGTTTTTCAATTTCGTAATTTCTTCCTTTTTTCTCTCCTAAATATAATAAATTACATAAAAATCTTAAAATTGATTTGTCCCTCCATATAGACATTCTCCCTTTGTGGACAAATAATATGATCTCCACATATACTGTCCACGTGGATTATGGTCAGACTCCAATAAATTACATACCTGGGGTACTCGTTAATAACACATATGGCTCATTTTTTGAAAGTACATATTAATTATATTATATTGTTCCATACCCAGTACTATCATTTTCATTAAATTTTTCGCCAAAAATTGTAATAATTTAGGATGTCTATATGTTTTTAAGAAAAACTGAGTACATGTATTTTGAAAGCAGTTTGCAGATTTTGTAAAAAAATTTAAATTTTTTAAACGATGGGAAAGAAGGTGATGAATATCAACATAACTGAATGGGCAGCTTCAGTTGATTATAGTACATATTGGCTCATTTACAGAAATATTTTATGTTGACTTCCAGTCAACTTGTATTTTAAATGTTTCATTTGAAATCAAACCAATTTAACCATATATAATATTTTTTTTCAGCACACTTGGTTTATCAGAACGCTTTAACTGTGGACTTGCATTACAAAATAATCTTCTACGTTTACCATTTATCAAGAGAACATTATTATATCCCTGTCTCCAAAATGCAAAACTTCAGATATGCATTTCAAGTAACTCTAATCCAGTTTTTGAGCCACCCAGTTTCACACTGAATAAACAAATTCTCCAATCAGCGCAACAGTGTTTAGATAACAAGAAACAACAAGAAGAAAATGATCGTGTAAATTCATATATTTTTCAAGTGAAAGATGATATGAAAGAAAGTTTTGATTATGTTGTTGGATTACTGAATCAACTGAAACCTTCAGTGCAGAGTACTCCACATACACCTCTAATTCCTAATACTGATATTGATCACAAAATTGAATGTGTTGCTAGCCAATTCAAACAATTTCAAAGTGATGTTAACACTAAATTTGATAATCTGAATGAAACTTTACATTCCATTCTGTCACAATTACATTTACTCAACAAATAATACTACATGGTGGGAAAATTCTATATATCAAAAAAGGTCACTTTTTATTTTGAATGTATATTTAATTATGGTAATTTGTGTTCTTCGTTACAAGTGTTAAGTTATTATGTGGTAGTGGTGAAAAAATGTAAAAGGTGTAGTATATTAAACTGTAATGATGTGGTAAAAAGAATGAAAAATATATAGATGTGGTGTTAATGTGTATGAAAAATCATAATAGATGGAAGGAAATTTCATTAATAAGGCATACAGGGTGGGCCAAAAAAATGGGACATGTCATCTTTAAAAAGCCATAATTTCTGAAATATTGGAGCTAGAAAGATGAAATCAAAAACACATGAAAGTGTGTCTTGTTATCTTTCAGAAAATATATGGTTTTATGACCATTCATATTTTATTACAGTCTATCGGCCTTTTTAAGAAAACTACTTTTCGACTTAGTGTGATCTACATATTATATTGCATCAATACACTGCAGCATAATTATTAAAAGGGGTAGAGTAGTAAAAAAGGACAAAAATTAAATATATTGTGTACGGAAAGTATTGTCATTTTTTAGCTGAAAAACCAAGAAAAATATTGACGTTCTAAAATTTTCGTTATTATCAATGTACACGGATTATTTTACATTAAAAGCTGTATCTGCCATAATATGTTACGGATTATTAGCAAACCATATATTTTCAGAAAGAAAAGAACATTCTCTTTCATCTAATTTTTATTTCAACTCTCTGACTTCAATATTTCAGATTTTATTACATTTCAACCAAGTGTCCCATTTTTTTGACCCAGCCTGTATATACAATAGTGTGGAAATTTATAAGTAATTTAGTTAAAGTGAAACTGAAACAATATAGATACCTTTAAACAGAATATATGATTACATTAGATGTATGGGCTAGCAACTTGTTTCTTATCTGATCAAAATTTTGAACAATTATATTTTGAGCCATACAAAAATACTCACTACAATTATTTTGAATACTTCTAACAGTTTCAGTATGAAATGAAAATTCTGTTATTGCAGCAAATATAAAGCAGATCTTATGGACAAATAAAAAAAAGGATAAAAGTAGTTTAAAAGAACTATGGCAATAAAATGAATCTTAGCTAGAGCCTAATTATTTCATATGATACCACATTACTTAAATTCTGTAATATTTACAATTACTTTTTCACTTTGTGTTATGTGAAAAAGTAATTGGAAACTGAAGACTATCATATTTATATTTATTAGTTTTATATCATAGGTAATTCTGATAAACAGTGAAACAACATTTTAAGAAAATTTTACAAAATTAAAGAAACATCAGTACTCCTAAGATTAAAATAAAAAATGTAAGAAACCAGACAATGAATTATAAAATGAAAATATGTTTTTTTATTTACACCCTGTACTTCAATTCCTATTTTTATATAAAGCCATTAAAGAAAGACTCTCTCACATTAGTATAATGTATTTTATTCAGAAATCTGCAGTACTGTATCTGTAGTACTGTTAAAAATGAAAAAAAAGACAATTATATTTGAAATACATTATTGCTTACACTTTTACATTTATTTCATTATTAAAAAAGTATTCACAACATTGATAGAAACATCCAAACTCCCTTTGTTATATTAACATGCTTGAGAAAATGTAAGAATTTACATAAACATGATTGTGTTATCTCACTACATTCTACATTATTTACAAAAGGAACATTTTTCTTTCCAACATCTGTACATTGTACAGATACTAACATAGAAATGCTCACTTACTTTCAGTTCATTAACAATACCTTTCTTTTTTACCACTATGGTTGAAATATATACATTTCAGGTCCCATATAGTCTTTCATGATTCAATTAATTATTTTTCAATACTGAAACACATAATAATTATATAATATCAAAATACTTATTTCTAACGACAGTAGGAAACTGTCACTGGTTAAAATTTGGCAAACACAGTAGTTACAAAAGTATTTACATACTGTACAATGTAAAAAAAAATCAAAAAGTACTTTTAAAAAGTTTAATTTTTAAAAACATCTCTCTCTAAAATCTTGTCTTTAATTTATTCATTCAACACTATTTCATTTATTCATTGTTACAAAAGATTGCAGTGTCTCTTCATTAAAGTTTAAATACTTCATAATAAAGGAATATTTTATTAAAATACAAGGAAAATTATTTCAAGCAAATTGAGAAAAGAATTTCCCATTATCACAGATTTGAAGTGTAAATAATTTTGCAACTAGAAAATTACTAATACACAACAGTACATAATTTCATTTGGTGAGCAATAAAAAAAGTTACTACTTCATCCTGATGTTTTTAATAAAAATAGATGAAATTTTCATATCATAAAAGAACAGATATGCTGAAAGTAATACCTTATTTGAAATTTATAATTCCTCCTTTGGTAAATGTTGTCTCCATGTAGCATGTAATGGCATACTCATAATAATAACCTTTGGCACATCAATGTTTTTACGTACATTTGAAATAACACTGGGAATGTTAGATGCCTTGAAACTTTCAGCCCCTGGACATCCAGAATTTTCCACTTTTCTAATATATTCTTGCGAGAAATATAAATGGAAGGTGAGTAATGTTTTCATCTTGGAAACACCTGAGGCAATTCTGTCACTTACATCACAGTCCTAAAATAGATTAATGTTTTTTTTAAATATTTTGTCTTGTGTGTTGTTGATACAGAACTATTTTCTAAAGCAATAAATTCAAATTCGATAATTAATAATAAAATAAAAGTGACTTTACTTCTTCATAAGTTTTATATAATCTTGCTAATAAATCAAAATATTGAATTATTCATGTAAAAAGTTGTTATGCTTCTTCAATATGGATTTATGTCAGTATATAGAATAAAATTACATTAAAAGTTGAACACTATTTTTTTAAATAACATTTGAAATTTAGTTTAACATTTGAAGTCAAATTCAATTCCAACTCACTAGAACAAGGGCTCACTAAAATTTGTTCTATTGCAATTTTCGTCTCTAATAGCCGGTATAGTTACAGTATTTAATTATCAATGAACAGCCATTTTAGAATTTTTAAATGAGAGGAACACACAAAGCAAGCAATAGTTGTAAAGATCTAACGAAGCCAAAGTCACAGAAACAAAACAGTTTTTGTTATATATGTTAAACTTTATGACTGAGGAAAGTCTGACTGAAAAAACGCAGAATTTCAAGAAAAATTTGCATATTTTAAAATATCTTATAGGCTCAAGGCAGAAATCTTATGAATGGAATCCTTTACTATACCATAGCTCATAAATAGAACAAACTGAAAAGTTTCAGTTTACAAAGCATTTAGAATAATGGTTTCAAACACAAAATAAACCTCATTACAAATATTCTTATCCCATGTAAAAGAAATGGTGAACAGACTTCGATGCATTAGAAAAATATATTAAGAACAAGAAAAATTTTGAATCAAAGAAATTGAGAAGTTACAATAACTGTAACTACTTTTAAATGTGTTTCAGGGTAGTGGGAGTTGGTTTAGGTAAAATTACTGAGTAATATTAAATCAAGATTGTGGGTTCAAATCCCACTGGAGCAGAAATTTTTCTTGTTCTTAATTTATTTTTCTAATGCATCGCAGTTAATTCAACATTTCATTTGTAAACATAATACAGGGTGGAACCAAAAAAATGGCAACACTTTTGCAAATGGAATATTTTCTGAAATATTAAAGCTAGAAACTGAATTTAGAAACCAATGGAAAGAGAATCTTCTTCTCTTTCTGGAAATGTACGGTTTTATAATATTCCGAGCCGTATCACGGTTGCTACGGCCTTATAACTAAAAATTACCCCAAATAAAAGTTGTCAGCAATGGTATAACACTAAAAATGTTGAATTTTTTAGGTAAAATAGTAACAACTTGTCTGAAAAAAATATTTTTTGAATAATATCTTATTTTGTTCTTTCTTAGCAATGATTCACTATAATATGCCTCAGACTTTCTAAATAGGCTTTGAAATAACAGCCTGTGAACAATCTCTATCCAAGACACCACGTTTCTCTTTTATAGGGATTAGATTTTTGGAAACCATGAAAAATGGTAATATGACGAATTACAGGCTGTTATTATGAACCAAAAAGATTGTTAAATCATAAATATTTATAAAAATATTGTTTTCTGTTAATTTTTAGCTCAAATAAAATAATTGCAATATACTGTCATTAGCAACTTTTATTTGGTATATTTTTTAGTTATAAGGCCGTTGTCAAAAAACCACATATTTTCAGAAAGAGAAGCTGAATCTCTTTTCACAGGTTTTTAAATCCAGTTTCTAGCTTCAATATTTCAGAAAATATCCCATTTACAAAAGTGGTGCCATTTTTTTTGGCCCACCCTGTATATCACGTTGCAACCTCTAATATTTTTTAATTATTTTTACCTTATATAATGGAATGATCATCAAGCGTGATAATGAATTAAAATCAATTCCTTTCTCAAATCCTGTGTGAATTTCAAAATTAATTAATTCCAACTTCTTTAGATTTTTTAATCCAGCTAACTTAATGAGATTACAACATTTTTCACCAGATGAACCCATTTCTAATCGAAGTGAGTTAATTGGAAGGTACGATAAATTCCTGAAATGAAATAAAATAAGGAAATCAGTTTTGTTTATTTTTTTCTCTCATAGGATTACACAGAAAAATTTACTTTTTCAATTCCTTCGTCCTTAAAATCATGACAGATGAACTTAGATAATTTTACAATACATTTTGTTTGTGATTATAGTATCACAAAGACAAAACTAAATGTTGTAAACTAATACAGTCAAAATTAAAAAATCACCATCACTCTGGTATTTTTATGTCTGTTTTCTCAAAATGTGGAATGTTTGTTAATTTCTTGTTAGTAGCAAAATAAATTTCTGAATACAAAACTTGTGAGATTACATAGCATTGTATAATCATCTCATATAAGGCAATGTAGAAGTATTTAAAACATTATTTATCAAACTACCTGTACAGTAGTATGATAATAAAATAGTATGTAACAATGAAAAAGAGATGGACAAAGTGTTCATTGAAGAAAATGAAGGTAGTGATAGCATGTCTTACAAAACTTGAGTAATTATATTCTTACGTAAATGCAATTAAAGAATGTTTCATCCACAACATTATAGAACTTTAAGACTGTGAGAAAGTTATAAATAATGAGTTTTATTGGACCTTTCATAATCAGTTTGTTTTATCGTTTTCTAACATTTATTACGTTGTGATGACAAAGTAAATTTTACTTTTCGTGACTGTAAAATTAATCAATTGAAAATAATGTATAATTATCATGAACTTCCTAAAATATTTTCCACAAACTCACCTATACATATTGACAGTTAGGTCTGTACATTCACCTAATTCTAAATTCCGCAGTTTCTTTAAACGTCTCAGTTCTAAAAATCCATCTGAGAAATCTCCTAAATTTTTAAATGTAGTCAGACTCTGAAAAAGAAAAGCAATTGATAGTCGTAAATTAATAT
This sequence comes from Campodea plusiochaeta, assembly GCA_034698565.1. Classification (NCBI taxonomy): domain Eukaryota; kingdom Metazoa; phylum Arthropoda; class Diplura; order Rhabdura; family Campodeidae; genus Campodea; species Campodea plusiochaeta. The sequence goes on along the minus strand of JAQIWE010002746.1, from coordinate 730 downwards.
TGTTCTTTTAGATCACATTCTGAGTCAGTTGTTCTATTTTATTGTTGTTAATAATGTGATAAATATGAACAAAGTACTAATATTAAAAGTTAAAATGCCAGTTGAAACACTATGTGACTGTTTATATGATAAAATTTCAGAATTTACCTTTCCTCAATAGTCAAAATTGCTGAGAAAACAAATATTCTTTTGAATTTCAATGCACTAATTTGAACAAAAAATACAAAGGTTTTATTGAAAACAATACACTTTCATGTTCCAATTGTAATTCTTTGGACAAAACATTAAATACTTTTTCCTGGAATACAAGACACCTTTGAAAATAATTTACATTTTCCAAACAATAAATGAAACAATAATAAAAATAAAAATCATCAAGTTTATCTTGCAATTTAAATCTATGTTTGTGTGTCATATAAACATAACAAATTCTACAAAATTGCAGAGGTGCAGGAAATACCCGAACGCCCGAACTAGGTTCGTGGGAAATTTTGGAAGTAGGCCTAGTGGGAAATTTTGAGAGGAAAAAAAAAAAAAAAAGAAGAAGAGGAAGAAGCGCGAAAAAAATCGATCGTGTTTCCGATTCTGTGGGAAATTTCCGGCGATAATAATAATAAATCAGCAATCTACTCTACTGAAATAATGTATTAGTGAAAATTAACATTTTTGTTAAAAGATAATGAATAAAAGAAGTTTAAACTGAGTATTAATATGTTTTAATGATACCTGG
>JAQIWE010002745.1:0-12742 GCA_034698565.1 Campodea plusiochaeta | reverse complement strand
ACTGATGTTGACGTGACGCACCCAAAGTCGGACATACACGTAACGCACCCAAAGTCGGACGTACACGTAACGCTGTAATGTCCAAGACGGAGCTACGTAGACTTGTACATTAGTAGGCCTACTTAAAGTTCAACTAAATGAAGTAAAATAAGTAAACAACTAAATTCTTCAGAAATGTCACACTGTACAATACAAATAAACGTTTTATATGTATAAAATGAAGACAGTTCTGCATACCCAAATACCCTTTCACTTCCAGCAGATAATAATCAAAGAAAAATCATTCCACGAAAAAAAAAAAATACTGATGGCGCAGAATATTTTCCAAAGATGATGTCTATATTAGATTTCCACTCAGCATGATTTCTAATATTAAAGATGAAACCGTAAAGTCTTCCCTACACTAAATCAACGTCACCGATAAACAATGGAAGTTTCAAAAGTTATAAAAAAAGCTCTTCTGTCTAAAAATGTGCATAAATAAAACCATTAATTACAAATTACACGGTGAAAGAACGATAATGGATGGAAAGAAAACACTTGAGTGGAAAAGTTAAGGCAAATAGGGGTGTCCAAATCAATGAAGTTAATGGACCAGTATTTATCATGGTATATATATGATGTATTATATACAAGAAGTATTAAAGTACTCTACTTCAGTGAAAAGGAAGCACTTCACTGTAGTATTAAGAAAGAGTAAGGCTGAACCATTTTTCAAACGGTATTTTTTTTTACTTTCTTATGATTTATTATTACATCCCAGGCGTCCAGTGTACTTTACTTCAACTGATATTTCATAACAAAAACTCGAAATTTTATATGTTAAAAAAATTTATACTTCGATTTTGAAATTCATTTCATACCATGTTTTCATGCCAGTGACATTTTTATTTTAGTAAACTTGATGAAATTGAAAGATGTTGCCTCGACCACATATACAATTTTAATTTTTAGTGATATTGTGTTTCGCTAAAGGATTGGAAAACTTCAATTGTGACCAGAAAATCTCTCTATGAAAAATTTAACATTCTGGAATGTGTCCAAAAATTCTTATGATGACGTTATAGTCTGCTCACTCAGTTCCTTTAAATGTTATATAATATGACGTGTCACCGTATATGGTATACAAAAATATTGTCTACAGGATCAGAACCACTATAACCGCCTTAAAATTCAACATGTGCAATATAAATTAAGGTTAAATAAAAATTATTTCAGATAAAACGATTAAACGTCATAACTTTGAAAAGAAAGGAAGCAGTAATTTCGACGAAACTAAGAATACAGGGAATTTGGTTAATTCGCCAGTTTTGAAAGGAAAAGACAATACTTGAGCAATGAAAGTATGAAACTGGGAGAAGAAACTTATTGTAAGAAAAAAAGACAGTGGTAGTTACTAACTGTAAATCTGCAATACAACCTTGATAATTGGTTTAGAAAATCACAAATATCGATAACTATGTTTGGAAAAATTTACCCTTCCCTGTTGAAAACTACTCATGGAGTCAGTTGATCGGCAAGCTAATGCAAAATCGAAATATAGGAATTAAAATTACAGAAAATGTTTTTCGCTGCTTCAAATTTAGAAAATCTTTATATCGAAATTTTAGAAATACCAGTATTTTAAATATTAATTAGATATAATTTGACCGAAAAGAAAATATCTCTTTCTGGATCAGCTATATAGCATTTGAGAGGCAACAGGGTGAACCAAATTGGAGGCTGGTAATTTTATAGCACAACATTTATTATACACATATGATATATTACAGACCATAACACATACATACTGAAGAATAAGTTTAGAGTACAATACTACCACTTCATAATATACAAGAATCGGAAGTCGCATCTAAAGTCACAACTTGTGTACCGTGTGTATAATATAATATAGGGATGTGCTTCAAGCAGCTTCCGTTTTTCATACAATCTGTTGTTGGCAACTCAACAAAAAGTTGAAATTTATGATGTTAGATTATCAAAGATATAGAGATTGTATTTTGTGGCTGGTTCACTGTTGCTATACGACAAATATCTACCTCGATAAATCAAGCATGATATGGAAGTCTGTACAAAAATATCACATATCAACAACTTTTTGGTTCAAATTATTATCGATTATGGTATCGATCGTTTATAAGCAGTAGCTGAACGTTATATGTCTTACATATGTTTTGAATATGATGTTATATGAATAAAAGGATAATGAAGCAATACAAAAAAAAAAGGAAAAAAAATACAAGGACCGTTTGGGACTAGTTGGAATTGTAAATTGACATTTCAACAAGTGCTGTTTCAAACTTCTTATGGTTATATTCCAGTGTACTGTCACAAATACGTTTGATTGCTATAAAAATGACACTAACATCTTTTTAATTGAATACATTTCACTTTATTTCACTGGCATCTCATGTGTAAGAAATGCGTTTTTCGCTGCATATGGCAGTATAAATATTAGATACATTTAAAAATCACAAAACAGGTGAAGTTGAGTGGATTTCGTAATACTAAAAACTGGAATTCTTAATAGTACAAGTTTCCATAATAGTTTATATGCTGTGTAAACAAAGCTAATGAAGTGGGCATTTAAAATAAAGACAATTTGCTGTCTTTCCCAATACATTAGTACAAAGTCTTTTTAATTTTGTTTTTCCTCTTCTTTCAGTTTTCTAATACATTCTGTAATAGAATCTACAATTATATAATAACAGTAAGATGAATCTGTTTGTATCCTTTTTTGTGCAGGTTAAGTACTTTGTTAAATCGCTTCTTTTGGGATAATACGATCCTTGGAGTTTTCGCCTTTTCAGAGTGACTGCATTTTCTAAGAAGAAACAATATCAACTAAACTTACCCCCCTCCTCACACCAAATACCTACCACCCAAGAAAGAACTCAACACCAAATTAAACTGTTAACCGATAGTTCTATCTTCTATATCACCTTTCTTCCAGCATGAAGTATAATGATAAAGTTGTAGATTGAGTATTTGGTTATTTTAATGAATGGTCGTCGCAAGCACTCAAGCAGTCTCTTTTCCATTTCACAGTGGGTAGCCGAAGTGCGTTCCGGAACTTTCCTGGGAACGAGTGTCTGACGGAAGTAAATGGACAAGGAAAGACTTCTGATAATTAATGACTCACACTTTTTTCAAACTCTTTTTTGAAAGCTTTTTTCTCCTGCTTTCACTTTTTTCACGCCGTGCTTACACAGAGGAAGTATATGTGAAAGAAGACTTCAAATATGTATGACTGTTATGAAAATTGGATTGAAAGACATACAAAGGTACATTACACCTCTTGCACATACAGCGTTCAGTACATTCGTTTCTACGTGAGTTTATGGGTATAGAATAAACTTCAAAGAATATTCTGTTTAGTTCTTGGCGCTAATTAAAATTGTTCTTATTTAAATGAAAAACGCCTTTAAAACGAATAGATTGAAATTTATGTCAGAAATGTATATCTAAATATGAAGCAAATTACTATTATTGTCGTCCTTCAAATAATTTCAAAACGTTACAGCGCTACTGTAAAGCATCGGACGACTGAATTGTAGAATATCTTTGATAGAAGGCAAGGGTTTGACTAGCTAAGGAAATCGTAATTGTTAAATGTAAAATATCTTTGAGTTGCCTGTATTGGCCAGAAAACCATCAATTGTTCACAAATATTCAAAGATCTTTGAATAACTTTGAAACAACAATCGAAAGATGAAAACACCAAAACGCACTTGAAGTAATGTATAAAACTTTGCATATTTCAGACAAGGAAACTTGTTAATATATTTTTCGTGAAGGAAAGATCTGCAAAGCTTTGGAGAATAAGTTTGACTTTACTTCTGAAGACACTCTTTAATGGAAAAACTTCTCCTTGAAATGGAATGAATCTCTAAAAATGGAAACATTGTAGTTTATAGAAACAGAATTTTGAACAGAAATAAAATAAAATTTTAACTGATTTCCCATCAAAGTTTAAAAAAAAATCAATTTTTACAGTCGACAGAGATACGCCAATTGAACTGATTTTTATAAAAACTAAGATGATCACAATTCATTCATATTAAATTAAGAGAAGTAGACGTCACATTAATGGGTGAAACTATTTATCGCAAATCAGTAAAATATCTTACAGTTGAACTACAGAAATGCTACATCACAATTACTATCCCTATTACCAACTTTATTTGTATTATTTTACCTGTTTGTATCTATCAGCGATTAAAACTATACTTTTATATCAACACAAAAAGAGTAGAAGAATCATTTCCAATTTTTTTTATCTAAACAATTTAAAACTTGCCGTGAGAAAGAAGCGCAATATATTAAAGTGTTTTTGTTTGTTGTGTGGTTTACTCTGACCACAACCTCACCCCCCCCCCCCCCGTATCTCTACCTCACTCTTTCCCTACAACCAAGAGCAGATAGAATGAACTCATCGTAAATACTTTATTAAAAGTACTCATTTGAAAAGACTTATCTAAGAGTTATCATCTATTTAGTCTGCTACCAGTAAACGAAGATAAACCTATTGCTTCTCTTAACACAATAAAACATCCTAAATATTTATAGACATCAGTGACAACATTATATCATTTTAACAAATCAAACTAATTCTGATAATTAGTTTGTCGTTGATGTTAACGATAATGTTAAATGTTTTCGGATACTGTACTCATTTTATAATTATTTACATTCTATTATTTTAATTACGTATGTGTCATGATCAGTAATGTTATTGTAACAACACAATATACCGTTCAGTAAAATTTTAATTTACAAAATAAATAACTTCAATATCTCAAAATATGAAGTTTCAAAAGGCAATTTTAATTAATTAAATATAATGAAAACATGTGTAAGAACAATAATCGATAAAAATAAACGAAAACAATTAATAATAATTGATGTGTTGTTTACTATCATGTACAGTTTTGCATTAACAATCCTCATATGTACGTGTAGTTTTGACGACAGCAATGTATAACAATCATGATTATAAAGTTCCTCTTAAGAGTTAAATTGCAGTTGTGAAGGAAATCATTATAATTTTTGCACCTTCAGTACAATATCATGAGAAATAAAAGTACAACAACATTTGTTATTCTTTGTAGCCTTGCACAGCTTAAGACTTAAACATTACATTAATACAAAATAAAGTATTTAAACTATGAATTGTTTCCTTGTACTCGACTCGTATAATCTGAAATAATAATTAGATTAGAAATAATAAAATGATTGAGTTGGTGCTAAATATGGAATGACTGTTTTTCATCTCTGTATATTGAAATTACAGAGAAAATTTAAAAGTTAAGAATCTATCGAAATACAATGGTGAATATTTACTACTTCAGTATGTATACGATGTGATATATTTTTGCACTACTTTAAAAAAATCCATGAAGGTATGCTAAAAATTTTTTATCAATCCGTCGATTTCATGATGATGTTACATAAATATCTTGTCAATTTGACAATCGAAATATTACCAGTTATCTACCGTTTTTATTGGTCTTTATTACTCCATTTTGACAAACCAGTGAGCTTAAACTTTTCTTGTCAATCCTTAATATACAAGTAATTAGAAAAGGAAGACGTCACATTTAATAGGTTTAGTCTTTCTTGAAATACCATATAAGTAAAGCTGTTAGGACACCAAGAAATTTATATTTTGCAAAGGAACAGCTCAACCCTATAGTCTAAAATGGAGGCAATGTGATTATTGTGATAGTGCAGCCAACTATGTGCTCCAGGGTGGGTAAAATCCTTATACAGTACCATCTTCAATACCCTGGATTGACCCCAGGATCAAGAGCCATGTTGGAGGACAGCCAACAGTAAATAAATTTACTATCCCACACCTAATTTAAAGCAAAAGGGACCTTCAGTGCCACAGGCACAGGGTTTAGTGGCGACATGACACAAAAGCAATGAGTTTCTTCAAATTCAGTGATGATAACATAAATAACAATTGATTAGTTTGCTTCTATATAAATTATAATAACTGTATCTATTATGGGTACTCAGTAGATGTGTTTTGACAATATACTCCATATTATGTGAGTCTTAAATATTAGAAATCGATACTTTCAGAAAATTTGTACTCCAATCGTAAGTGAAGATTGTCAGTCTTCTTCAATACCAGTTTTTGTGTCACCTCTGAATTTTCAAAAAAAGGAGATACAACACCACATGAAATTTTTATAATAAATTATTTCCTCCGTAGTCCATATAATACACTGTAGTTTATTTTCTCGCCTTCGCTTTCTCCTCCTGAAAGCAAACTACAGTTCCATGCCACTGAAAAAACGCCCTGCTTTTTATTACTGTTGTATACGTCGCTGTTATATGAAGCGTAAAATATAATATGATGCATAAAAATATACAAGTCATTTCTATTGAAGTATTACAACAATAACCAGAGAGAAAGCGTCACACTGAAAGGTAGTTGGACACGTACTCGCACTCAGCTTCAAACAAAAGAGCTATTTTGAAAAATGGAGGCAGCAGAACGACTATCCAAGAAGTACTCTTGTTTTTATCCCTTTAATGGAAATAGAGTATACATTGTACCTTGGATGAGAGGGTTATAGATGTACCATTAATTTTTTAAGGATAGATAATATATTATGTACTATAACTTCAAAGGTAAATTGTGGTTTAGGGTATAGCTGTTTCATTTTAATCGGTTTCTTTCATTAAGGGTATTATATAACATCAAAAGTTACAATATTATTTGATGAGGGTGTACCTTTATGGGTCTTATAGTGTTTGTGAAGATTACAGGAATATGGGATGAAATTGTGTGTTATATAACGATGATGTATTTTTTTTTTTTTTACAAGGTTTTTTTTATAAATAACAAGTGCTAAATGGATTGGCAGCTTTAAACAACGTAGATATCTGTAACATTCAAATTCAATCGAATTTTTTATATAGAGGGGAATCTAAAATTTTACCATTCACATTTTACATCTATTTATTTCATCCGTCCATGTGGCTTAAAACTGTTTTGTATTTTCCCCCCTTTTTGTTGAATAAAGTAGAATAGCTCACAGTCTCCTCACACGCATTCCATTGCCCATACATTCTTCAAATATTCACATGATTCTGCCACACAGCACTTACGTTATGAGATCAAAACCTCACGAATGTAATATCGATTATCATATATAATGTATTGCTATCTACAGTATTATATAGAACAGTAAGAGGATAATTATATGCGTCAAAGAAGCTGCTTAAATGGACTTTCTAGTCAAACAGAACAACTTTATCTTTTGTTCTAATGGTATATTTTTTTATCATTTTTGGCATGGAAATTATCGTTCTAGTAATAACAAAATTATCCTTCTTGTAAGGGATGAATACTTGCCCGGGTGTGTGATATACATTAGGTCTTTATCGTTTCTACAAACAACATCTCATCATAATACTTTTCAATAACATAATGATTGTATATTTATAACAATTTTTTTTAAACTCTTCAGCTTGTACAATCGTTTACGCGGAATAAACTTACAAATGGACTGAGTTATTAGCATTTTCATTAATCTTTTGCAAAGTTTTCTTGCCCTTTTTCATCAAGCTCAACTTTGAAAATTTTAAACAATGTGTTCTTTAATTGCATATTTAAAAGGCAGTAATACTAAGATCTTACTTTACGTTTCTTTGTGATTTTTTTTATAAACTACTAAAGCGCCAAACTCCTGTAAATTACAAGTTACATGCTTAAATCCACCAGTGATGGAGGAACAATGATGGAAAGAGGAATTCAACACAACAGTCGGTATTGAAACCCCGGTACATATTTGCAAGAGACTGCTGAGTGAGCTTCAGCGGCAATCTTAACGGTTGTTTTGCAACAGTTAATTTGGTGCAAACAAAAGGATCTCCTACCCCACAGCTTGAATATCATCTGTAATAATATTCATCACTAAAAACATTTCATTTTTGAAGTTTCGTATGAAGTGGTTCTCGGATATACCAATGACATTATGTTCTGCAAATCTACTTGAATTTTCAAAGAAAATTTTATTACTCAAACAATGTATTGTCATCGCCAAAATGTTACGTACTTTCTTTGAACATCTGAAAAGACACTCACAAAACTATCTTATAAAACAGACAAACACTACAACCAATCAGAATCCTTATTATCAAACCACACAAAAGACACATTATCGCAACCATTATTCAAACTGAATATTCATATTCAACTTTAGCAGTTTCTATTAAGCACTGAAAGAACTCACGAATAGAATTTCCTCTTTTAAAGAAAAAAAAGTGTCACAAACACAGCTAGTTGAAACTCCGATATGAAATGAAGAACAAAAGGTCTAATATAGCTCTTTAGCACTAATATTAAAGAGTGGTTTTGGATGAATAATTTCTCCCTGAAGGAAAATTCTTCTGAAAAGTTTTGACATTCTCTTTCTCCCCCTTTTCAATGCTTTACTTGCTTCTTGCTCTGAAGCACTTGGGATTTGAAGTTAATAAACAAGGAATCAATACTCATTCACTGCAGAGTAAATATTATTGCAAGTCTCTTTTCTTTAAAGGCTTCCCGTGGCTTTCAAAGTCAACTTTTTTGTTTCTTATTTACGATTCCTTTTCATTCAGATATATATATATAGAGAGAGAGAGTTTAATTAGGTGTAGCATACTTTGGAATATAGGTCATGTATTTTCTTCGCCGCATCATTCATATTCATTAATATTTTTTCGTTGTTTACAATAATACTGTATTGGTTTCACCAAACACAAAAAGTTAATTTTTTTATTGATCTTATTAATAATAACTAAAATGTTACAATGACTAAAATAAATATGGTTAAAATGCAATTGGTACATTTTGTAAAAATAGTAAAAAATAAAAGTTGCAAAGAAAATAAAATTAATAAAATAAAATAAATTATACAATGTTACAGAGTGTATTTTTGTTGTTACTTGACATTCTGTGCCTCAGAATGAATAAATGATAATACAACAATCAAATTTTGTTAATTATTGTCAGAAACAATTGCAATATTGAAACACATGTTAATGGCTGTCTGGGATGAGTCCTCCAAATTGGATTAAAGCAATAATTTAAAAGTGTCTGAAGTTATTGAGTTGTGTATTGTATCAAGATGATCATCACTTTCCACCTTCCACTCAAAAAGTAAAATTTAACTATGTTCTAATTGTTGAAAAACACTTTAAACCTCATTTTTTCCCTTTGAAACTTTTGTTTTTGAAACTTTTTACAAAATGGGCTATGGTCACCATGTCTGTAGTATAAATATTGTGTCAGATATTCTAGTTTGAAAATCGGTCCAAATACTTTTGTACCACCCTATATAAAGAAACATTACTATTACTTAATTTCTCTACTTTAATAACGTTATAATACAGGAATAGCTTTGTCGTCTATATTGCACATCATTACCATGAAAAGAGAAAACTAATTTATCAGCAAAACTCAGACAGCTACTTTAACTGTATTAGCCCATTTATTTATCCCTTTTTAATGATTTAGTATTAGCATTTGTACTTTTACACAATATTTCATATATAGATTAAAACTTTTCCATGAATTTTACTACTTTACCCCTTCGTGGGTTTGTATAAAATTAGAGAGTTTAATTTCCCTCTATAGGTAAAAAGTACTTTTCAGCCCTATTTGCATTGTAAAAATGGAAGGTCGAAAGTTATTAAATATGCCAATTCCTGTGAATACAGTATTTAAATTAATTTTACTTTATAAACTTTGTTCCAAATATTGTGTTTTATTGCTTCGAATAATTAAAAACTTTATGGTAGATGTGTTCATGCGATTGCTGACTTACAAAAAGTAACGCAAAATAATTAGTACTTATAATTTAATGTTGTGTCATTTCTTTAAAACACAATTGTTAAAATTGATTAATAACTAATGATAATATGCTATGCACAATTTTTATGGAATCATTGTTAAATTTAATGAGAACAACAAAAAGCATAATTTATCATATTACAATATAATGTAACCTACTTAATATGACGTCATTGTTTGGAATAAATTTCATGTCTTATCTGTAAACTATTTCTTTTATGAAAATGGTAATAAAATTCTACTTTCTTTATACCAGTTCATATAACTTGTTTTTCACATTTTCAACTGCCATCTACATAGTGACTACTATTTTATTCCAAATCTTTCAACACATACTCATACAATATTCATTTTTCAATTGAAGCACTCTCAAAATAAAAACGCAATAAAATTGCGAGACTGTGCGCTTCCAAACCTATTATATATATCATTCTTTTCATACGTCCATATAAAAGTGCAGATCGTCTGGCATGGAAAAATATGGTCATTTCAATTCACTGCCTACTCGCCCATCATGTGGGGAAACAAAAAGAAAGATGGCTTGTGCCATGTGGACTCACAGAATCAATAACACATCCTTTCATGTTCTTTCAGTATCATTTTCTGCAGAAGACAAAAAAAAAATACAAATTCCTGATCAGCAGCTTAAATCTGGTGGGAGGAATAAGGGCAAATCTTCTCGAAAGTTTTATCCTTGACGGATTTATAGATTGAGAACGAAAATGGAAAATTAAATTTGGATTAGATTAATTGATTGTAAATTGGAAGATGGAGGTAAACATAAAATTGTTATGGAGATGGATGAATTTGAATGATAGGTGAAAAACAGATGAAATATAATAATTATTTTCATCGTGTAATGTTACGTTGTAATTTCCGTATTGGAGACTTTGTTGTCTTTTGGTTTATATTCATAATAATCATACTTTATCAGGTCACTCAGAGGGTTCAGAGAGTATCTTCAAATAATCATCTTGAGTTTAAATCTGCCAGAGAACTCGTCACAGATGACTGAAATAATCACAATCACTATCAGCAAATGACACGTTATAAATCAATCTGGAACAATTCTAGTTTTGCATGAAAAGTATGCTGAATTGAGATTTGGTTTGTTTCATTAAATATATATTATTATATTATTTTATTTTAATGGTTAACATTTTTGTCATGTCTTTAAGCGACATTACTATATATTCCATCTAGGAGAATTTATTCACCTCTTCTGCTCTCCTTGGTTAAAAATAGAACTCTTGATTCATACAATGACTCATTATTATATCAGAAATAATTTAGCTTAATGGTTTTGATAACGTAATTCAATTTCATTATTGTGAAGTGCAAATGAATTGCAAAAACAGTAATTTCGATTGTATTGGAAAATACTTACAACAAACATTTCATACTTTCGCTCTGATTTATAGTACTGCTGACCATATAATCACACTTAATGAAACATTTTGGATGGGCTAATACTCGAAATATACAGCAATACGTAAAGCTCTCGAAAGTGAATATTTACATTAGTGTACTTCACAAATATTAATGATGCTTCATATCAATGCAATTTTGATTTTGAATTGATTTTGTGACTCTTCTATTTATTCATTTGCCATACGACATTTTACATTCTTGAAAAGTCTTTCGTTTTCAAATATATAAAACTAACATGATTTACTTGTGATGCAACTTATACACGTAAGCTAAATTAAGATAATCATTTTACATAATTATTGTTACATTAGTAACAGTCCTGATATATAAATCATTAAACATAATATCACCGAGTGCTTTTGATTTAAAAAAAGTTTGTTTGGTAATGAATAAATTGTTAGGTTATTTTTTACCACAGATCATCATCTGAGGTAAAAAATAACCTAATAAGCTATTTTATTTTCAGTAAAACACTAAGAAATCGTGGAAGCCCATAGCCTGAGATTGTTGATAATTCACATTCAAGAAGGCTCTATACTCATACAGTAATACAGAATTATTCCGTAAACTTTCAAGCTTATTGTAAACTCATTTTCAAACGTGTTCTGTTTGTTTATATTTACCTTTAACTTTTATAATTTGTAACACGTTTGAAAATGAGTTTACGATAAACTTGAAAATTTACGGAAAATTCTGTATTACTGTCAGAGTATAGAGCCGTCTTAACTATCAACAGTAAAACACTGCTCTTATATTTTCCAATAAGTGACTGAATTTATTCGAACTTTAAAACATGTCCTTTCACTTTTAGCGTTTGACTGTCCAAAAGGAAGAAAGAGAATTGAAACACATACGGTGGAATTACAATCTTGAATTGCAAATAAAATAGTTCTCTTTTCACAGAGTATAGAATAGGACTCTACGAACCAGAAAAGCCAATAAATGTTGTTTCAAACTCACTTGTATAACGTCAATATTTGAGTCACGTATTTTATATGTTTTGGCGAGGAATGTTGTAGCAAAAGGTAGAACGTATTATATAGGATGAACCAGATTAAAATTAAGGTATGTGTTCTGTGATATGTTCACGTATTCAGATTAACCTATTCATGTACAAGTAGATATGCTTTGACATTAGTATGTACTCGAAGGTTCTGTCTTTAGTCGACTAACTCGACCATGTAGTTGAATGCACTGAATTTCCAATGAAAAGTTAAAACGACTAAAAAAAGATAGAACGAAAAGCTTTAGGATAAAAGTCGAAAGTATAAGTAAGGGGGAGTAAGTAAGTAAAAGGGAAAACTAAGATTTTAATGAATTATTTATATGTTGAGGAAAGAGCAGTGAAGAAAGAAAGGAAAATCAGGGAAGTTGTTTTTTCTACACAGTAAAAAAATTCTGTTAATTAATCAAGTTTCTTTGCTTTATACCAAAGAAACATTGTTATTTGACGGAAAA
>JAQIWE010002744.1:0-12743 GCA_034698565.1 Campodea plusiochaeta | reverse complement strand
CCCCCCCGCCAGCCGTCCGGAAATTCACAGTGGCAGATGGGGACTCCTATCAAACTATTACCTGCTTGGGAAATGAATCCAATTTATGGAGAAAATATGTTTTAATAGATCACGCCCATGTGCCTGTATCGGCCGTCTTTTCTTTGCATTTGCCACCTTTTGTTTTCTTATTACTAGTTTGGAATTTTAATGAAATATTGACCTGTGTTTTAATTAGATCAGTTTTACATTTTATTGTTCTTTTTGTTCTCAGTCTTATCATTTCATTCATTAGCGGTAAAATTCGAAAGTGGTCATATTCTTCTTTTGTTTCTGGAAATATATTATAAATTGCCACAATTTTTCTTCATGGTAATTTGTTAAAGTGAAATAAGTATTAAATTATTAAAATATAGATAACTGATATTCCAAGAAAGTTTCTTATTACATTTAATCGGATTAAATGATTTGAAAATAGAATAGAATTACATGATTTGCTTGATATTACTGTACTTGAGGGGGCGAAATTCGCGACTTAACTGAATAGATTGAAGGAAAAAAAATTGCAGATGGTATATTCTGAGAAAACTCTTTTAGTATATCTGTCCCTTACAAAACTTCAATATCTCAAGTTAATATTCTTCTGTGTACTACCCTATTCATTGAATTCAAAGAAATATGTTGGAAGGGACGAATTAATTGATGTTATAGTATTTTTGTGCAGAAGAACTTTGGAGCACACAGGTGAAAGAACGATATGTAGAAAGTAAGAAAAAAAAAACCAAAAATATTATTTTTATGGTTTAGTTCAGGAATTAAAAGAGCTTTTTTCTTTAATTATTAACTGAATTATCATGCTTTTATTGTTGTTCTGTTCTCGTAATTATGCAACGATCGTTATCTTTCCTAATATTATAGAGAAAAAATTGAAGAGTATAATAGTAAGACCAATGATTTGAATAAAATCACACTTTTACAAAACTTATCAATGGAGATTACTGAATGGCGAAGAACTCCAATAACAGGATAATTTTTATGCAGTTGCATTCTGACTCTTTCTTGCAACATAAATTTTCCATTGATGAGAAGGTACTCCTCTGATAACTTCTACCTGTAATAATCAGATGAATAAAAGTATTATTGAATATAGATTATTACATGTTTTTAACGTACAAGACACCAATGATGTGTATCATAAGTATATATATATTTTTATTTTCCTCTGTGGAGAAATCTCGATTTCAGTAATTTTGAAACACCAACAATAATCAATAATGTACTGCTGAACTTAAAGCTATAGTTTATAAATAAATTTAATTCAAATTGTCGAACATTTCGCCCACCTTGATAATTATAAATATGCATCCTCGCATATAGTAATACGAGTCAAACAACCACTATTATACTAGAAGTTACTAAAGTATCATCTTTTCGATAGGTGGGATTATCATTCTATTTGCAGAGATTCTTGTGAAACTATAGAGTAATTTGAACGGAGGTAGAAAATATAATTATGTATGGAGGTATGATAGGAAGTAATTGAGCCTTCAATATTAATTCAGCTATTGGGATCTCTAAACTCTTCCCTCTACGAATACACACCGTGTGAATCAAACGGGATTACGTAAACAATTGAGGTTGTTATATGTACATAATATATTATTATATTCTATTGTCTTTCCTCTTGGAACATGGGGTTATTGCATGATTATGGAGATAATATATATAGTAGACCGGGCAGGAAACTTTATTAACTGCTAAACTAACTAATATGAGGATATATCTGATGGAAATAATAATGCATTGTCGTCCATATTCAACCTGTGTTCAACTGCATTTCGTAATGCTACTGAGTTTCTTCTTGTAGGCTGGTTTAATAGAGTAAAGTGTAGAATAAAAATTCTGTTTTTTTTTTTAGATATTTTCCCATTCTTTGGTGGTCTGTAAAACAAACGATTAATTATCGAGTTAATTATTAACACTAAGTTTTAACCGATAATAACTGTTTTTGAGTGATGTTTTGAAAAGAGGGTCATGAAATTTCGATTTGAAGTGTTAATACAAAGTCAAATATTACACGATGTTTGATATCATGTACCTTTCACGAAGTTCAACCTATGCATGGTTGATTCTCTGCAAGTACGAAACAAAAGAAAAATAACAAGCTGTGTGTAATATACAAAAGATAACACTTCGCGTATGGTATCAGATAACTTATTCGCATTCCAAAACGCTGACTCTACTTTGAATTTCTCTTTTGGAGCTTAATAAGAAGTAAACATATTTTCATGATATAATTATGCTGATAAAATTCCAATGTTATCACTTATTACTGAAGAATTTATTAGTTCAGGTTACTCTATTTTCAAAAACAATGTTCAGGTCTATAAGACAGAGAATATATTTACAATGACAACTCGTAATAAATCATGTTATCACGTAAATTGTATACTCTTAAAAACCTAAAATATTTTGACTTACATCCCATGCCATATAAAGTATTTTCAACATTTCCTCCTCGATCTTCCGACTTCCCGAGTTGATTCCATTGAGCATTGACCTGTGTATATAGTTGACTAATCTAATTTGTGTTTAACAATAAGTAAATAAAGTGCATAAGTGCATCAAGTGTTGCATCCGATGTGATTCGATGTAAAGCATGTGTTCCGTTACAAATAAAGTGCTTGCGGCCTTTCCGGTTGCCCACCTGCTTTGAACCCCCTTCACATGTTACAACTTCTCAACCATCTGCACAGGAAAATAAAATTGCTATTATTATTATTTTTTATGCTATAGATAAGATAGTTTTTGTCTTCACTAACACATCCTTTGGTACCTTCATGAATGGAAATGAAGGAGTGTGGTATGCATATGACGGTAGCAGGCGTGTGCCAAGGAAGGATAACAACCTTCAATGTTGTGTTTTTTTATACGGGAGGTTTATGGTTGGTCTTTTTAACCTATTTCTCTCTTATGGTTGGCCTTTTTAACCTGCTTGTATCTCTGGATGTTGGTTTAGTTACATGGATCAAAAGTGAGAAGTGTTTTCGTGGATTTGTGGAATTAAATTAAGTCTCTTTTCATGAGGATTATACACGTTACATCGTTTCTGTTATGAAGGAAATATTATTTTAATGGATATTCTTAAATTCGAAAAGTTTGTAAGAAGTAATAAAGAATCTATCTGATATCAAATAGTTATAACAGTTCCTCTTATCATTTGGTTCTTCACTTAGCATAGAAATATGAAACACTTCTTTCATATGGTTTACGGTGAAAAGGGAAGTTTCTCGTTCTGTTTTTTTTTTTTTTTACTTTCTGTAAATTTAGTTGATATTTCAAAATTCATTGAACTAATTTCTCGCTGGACATTGTCTAGTCAATACCAAAAGTAGGCACCGATATAAAGCAGAAAATCTACATAGTTTGCTCAATAATTATGATTTTCAAAATGATGAGAATCTCGAACTCCACATCCTGCGTTTCGTTGCAAGTGCATATAGCTGTTCGTATTGTTTAAAATAATGGTGAAATAAAAAGTATTATATAAGTGAATATTTTATTCGATAGATACCATCGCGTTTTTCGAACACAATAGTACATAATCCTATCAGATGTATGAATTTACTGTGTTTTATTGTAACTACGCGTATATGCGTGTGAAATTACTCATCTAAAAATATCCTTGCATTCGTTTGAGTACATTATATTTTGCATGTTGGATGAGACGTTATTAAGATAATTTAGATCCGTGAAATCACTGCTCCACGACATGTCAAGCGAAATAATACTACAAATATTTACGTAACTTTTTGCTGAAGCAGTAATATAAAGAGATATAATGTTCGCTTACGTAAAATATGTATTTTTATAACATAAAAAATAAAAAATTGAAAGTGAGTAGAATATTATTTTATATGCAAATATTAGCTTATAAAAGGTTTCGTTTAGCATTATTTTAAATCAGCATATTACAATAAAACGGTACCAATATCATTATATACTCTGTAATATTGAGAGGAATTACACATGAATGCTTTCTTTATCGATCTTAACCGGTTTTACACTACCTTTACTGCTGTACAATAGAAATGATGTTAAGATACCAATTCTTATGCAAATAACTTCTGGTTAGATGTTTTCCTCTTTGTTTTCAGTTTATTGCTGTATAATTTTCATTCTATTATGTTTTAATGGTGATGTATGTACATTTGAGGAAGCTTGAGAGTTTTCATTAATTTACATTATGATGATTCAAAGAATCATTATATATTTTTTACATATAGATGTGAATTTTTTTTAACCAAGTAGTTACGTGGAAGATGCAAAAAATGATAACTTCTGTACTTTTTCTTTTAAACTAAAGTACAGTATATAAAATAACGGAACGACATAAAAATGAAAACACGATAATTGAAGGAATTTTTATTCCATTTTAAATCTTGCGAGTATTGTGAAATGTTCTACTTTCTAAGTTGTTCATCTCTCTGGAACAATACGGAAATATCTGAGTTGGACTTATACGGTCTGATTTGTCCTCACATTATAACACGTCTTTATTTTATCTTAACCTGTCTACTTGAAAAATCAAGTGAAATTCATAATTATAATACAGTACGATGTGTAACTTCTATAAAAGGCAATATTTGAATTACTCGAAGTGGAAATGTGGAATATGCAATTTAAATTCCCATTGTCAGCTATTGGTGCATTCTGCAGTGTATTTTTTTTTATCGAACTTCAACTTCACCTGAAACTACCATTGACTATTTCAGATATAATACTCGGTGTAGATTTAATATAATGTCAACGTTAATCTTTTTCTGCCCAATGGACAACAGTTTCAGAACTGTTAAACCCATATTTCTGAAAAAAAAAAAAAAAAACTAATATAGAATGCTCCTCTATAAGATCGGTTCTAAAGCATCTCTTGGGATGGATTATTGGGTTCTGGGTATTTTGCATTTTTCTCCTAAATTTTCCTGTCGTAGAATTGAAGTAAAACGAAAAGACGTTCAAACTGCCTATTAAATCTATTTTTATATATCTTCTTTATTACTGTGGAAAAATATAGGAAAACGCCGGCTAAAGACACATTATTTTGAAGTTTTCATTTGCAACAAAAACAGAGAAGCCATAATATTTAGCAATCTGAAAAAATATCCTTCAAGCCGTAAATAAGCTCTTTTAGCTTTCTTTACGGCGCAGCAATACGAAGAAAAGCCATAGAAATAAATGGAATTGAAGAGTAAAAATTTCAAAAATTACTCTTGAACCATTTCATTTGAATGTATAGTAAAGAGAGAGAATATGTTGATATTTGCCAAAGTGCTGATATTGACGTAATCATGTGTGAATAAATGTGTGTGTATCGTATACATGAAGTGTATATAGTATATAGGTGTACGTGCTATTGAGGCTGAAGACAGATAAACAGAAGCAATACTTGCTTTGGATGGAAGATGAGGTAGAGACAGGGATTGGTTGGAAAAAGAAAATCGAAAAGGTATTTTGGAAGCTTCTCGAAGGGAAAAGATGGATAAAAAAAAAGATAGTATGTAACTTCTCGAATATAATTTTAGAGTCTTAGTTGAGAAGGATTTGGGTTTTCTACATGAAGAACTTTCCACCATGACAACAGCATGTAGGTTGTAATGAGGTTATCATGAGGTTGCCATTGTTTTTCATTGAAGGATATTGATATTCTTCCTTCCAGCGTTTCGGATTTTTGATAGTCTCTTTTATTTTTGTTGAAAGAGAAAACGTTTAGAGGTACAGGAGGAAAGGTGGTTAGTGAGGAAAATGGTTTCTCATGTTTCTTTTCTAGTGGTGGGAGAAAAAAATGAATCTAAGTGAGTAAATCACGTATTTATAAGATAGGATTATTCTTAAGAAAGCGATACTCATTGTCAGCTTATAACGTGGAAAGCATTAAGTCGATTTCCTCAACCTATCATCAGGGAGATAGTTTATATTGTTTCTGACCCTTACAGTTTCTTTCTGATACATATTTTGAATTAGTTAACCAGCATGCATTGATTTTATAGATGGCAATATATTAACGAATAAGAGTTGAAAGACTATATGACTGAACTCTGAGTAGATTTGTCAGATTATTCCAAAAGCCTTGTGAATAATAATGTTTTTGGATTCCTATAAAGTGGTTAAATCAATGAAGTCAAAGATGGATGTTTTAGGAAAACAGTCGAAACACTCTACCCTTATGAAAAATCTGATTACTTTATTACACTCGTGCTTGATTTTTAGAATACAACAACTGATGCTTATGAAATAAAATATCTTCAATAGATGTTAAAATCCAATACATTTAGAATTGCTGAGAATATCGTAAGTATTACAGTATACCACTATGTCTTTTGTCTCATAATTTATACATATTATGTACGCAATGTACAGAACCCTTACAGTATATATTTTATTGTACACACAATACAAAATATAACGTTAGAAGTGTTGGCATCCGAAACTCATGGGAATGCATTTCTGGTTTTGCTTAGTATTGTTTGAAAGATGAATATTGCGAAAACATAATATGAGAATTTTATATTTTGAGACGACCTTTGTACTAGAACAATCAAGGTTTTTATGTAATCTTCATTACTTTCGTAACATTCTTGCTGGGAAACACGCAAATACAGTGATAGCAAAATGATAAAGTGAAAACAATGAAATTTGTGCACATGACTTGACGTACCCTTTCTAACAACTATGTATGATTATGAACAGAAGAAAGAATGTTTCCTTTTGTACTTATTGTATACCTTTCATATTGCAAACATTCCTTTGCCACTGGTTTTATTATCGTTACTCTTTATTGATTATGGAAGTAGTAACTAATGTGTTTTGATATTAAATTAATGGTAGATCAGTTTAATATTGTTCCACATGATAGTGATTATGTATCAAATATATATTGATTTTCTTCTAAGGAGGATTCGGGACCTGTTTGGTTGTTGAAAATGACCTAACACTAAGAGAATTTATATAAATACGACAACTATGACATTTTATCAATGATAACATTAATAAGGATTTTCCAATTAAAGATGTTCTTAACTGTTGCTAAATCATTTTGTAAAACTATGGTGAAATCTGGCTAATCCTTTGGTTAAACTTTATACAAAAAATATTGTATGGAAACCATTATACACATGAGTATCTGATGATTTTAACTGTAATGATATAAAAAAAATACACAGATATTAATATTCTTAATAATTTATAGTTAATCCAAAACTGGTAACCTGCAAGTTCTGTTAATCTACCATAGTAATGTCGTAAGCAACAAGGTGGCAATACGGGTCGTTCGTTCCGTACATGCACGTGATCCGGAAGTCACACGTTCCAGACGAATTGTTCCACCCTTTTCCATATGCCTCAGCGAACCTTACCTCACTCAAATACTTATCATATTATACACAACACCAAAAATATTTTTGCATGGGAAAAATTTAAATATATGAAATTGGGACTTTTTCGAGATGTAATTTGATTTGAAGAAAGAGTGTTTTAAGAAATTTAATTCAATTTTTTTTAGCTCTAGATAATATTGTCTTATCTTTCTGCGACTCATTTTTTGCGTGAACGATCCTGTTTAGTCAATTGTGACCATATGAGGTTAATATGTTTCCACCTAACTTTACGTTGATTGAATATAAAGACTATGGTGTAGACGTCCTCATAAAGGAATGTTAGGAAACGTTCGAGGTTTTGCATGTTTTACTGTATTTTTTCGCATAGGTTATATTCTAGTGAACATATTTTCAGCAAGACAAATTAATTAAAATAGACCTTAGATTTATACAAAGTCAGTCGATAAATCACTTGTTATAGCTCCTAACCATTCTTCACTGAAATAATTATATTTTTACAATGTGTTCGACTTGAGGACGTAATACTTTTTACCACTTAACTTATCATACACTTCTTAAGTTCTTATTAATACTATTGATCGTTTCACATGAATTATACTCCACTTTTGATTTTGAAGAACTCACTATTTTGTCAGTATTTTCATAACCTAATTGATTGGTATTGGTAATACAATTGGCATGTAAATTTAACTTTATATTTTGAGAAAATATTAGCAAAATAACGCGTCTTCAAAGATAAAAAAACGGACTGTAAATAAATATAAATACCCGAATAAAATGTTCCTTCATATTCTGCAATCTCTTGAAAGTTACAAATATTCATTTTCTAAATTGCTACCGGTATTTATACAAATCATAGATCGAAGTAAAAGAGGTAAACTGGAGATCTCTTGATCGAATAGAACTTTTATTTATTGAGATCTGAACACAAAACTAGAGTACTTATACTATCATTCTGTTGAGCTGTATAGAAGCATTGGCTCGAAATGGTTGAAGAGAAAATTTTCTCTCCTTGTTCCAGTATACAGTTTGGAAGTCAATAATTGGAATAGCAAATGAGCTGCAATGGTATGTATCCACAAAATGTGAAACGGAATAGTGGTTGATTAAAAAAATCACGTGGTTCTGCTTATGTATTCGCAATCGGAAAATTCACCAGCTGCGGAAAACGGATATTCCAAGAGTTTTGAACTTTGTTTCAACTGCATTGTAGAGTACTTTGGAAGAAACTTATTGAGAACAATCGATTTACAAATTGCCTTTTCTATACCATGCACATTCGTACATAGCATACACGGTATCGCTTATTTAAAATAAGTTGAAAGTTCAAATAGAGAATGGGAAATGCCATGAAACTCTTTCAAAAATAATACAGTTACATGTTCTGATAGAGTTATTTCCGGTAAAACTATAACTTTGGATTGATAATTTTTTTGTTTATGTCCAAGTATAGTATGTCTTTCCCTTTTACTTTCAGTTTCAAAAATCTTCTGATGGTCTACTAACAATAATGCCTGTATTAAGCTGTAATTTTGTACATTCGAGCATTTCAGTTTCAGTTTGGCTTTATCGATAAAAACAATATTTTCTTACACATAGTCTTGAAACATGAATTTTTTTATTTTCAGTTTCATAATTTGGAAATTAATGAAATGATACTATAACTCATACATCGTCTCTTGTTCTGAAACGAAACTTGTCTTCTTGAACGAATCTGAAAAACGTTGCAACTGTCATAGAGAACTGTTTCCTAAAAAATCCCATTATTGAAATTGGTATTTATTTTCCCTTCTATTCATTACCTGATCTGAATCATACGGCAATGAACCGAATAAACAAAACTAGTACATGATCATATTGGTTTGAATTGAAATGATTTTGATTTGTCGTTTGGAATATTCGTATAGCATCACTTTTGCAATGGTTAGTCATGCATGTTTCCTCTACTGATCACTTCATGCCGTTGAACTCACCACTATATACGCTGTTCCAATCATTCCTATCCTACATTTTAGACCGCTATGGGCGAAAACTATACTAAATACCTCGCTTTTTCTCTCTCTCTGCTGTGTGTTTTTATTTATTTGTTTGAGTTCCGGTGGAAACAATAGTGTGCAATAGTCCATAAGAATAATGAGACATTACAAGTGTTGATTCTTTTTTTGCTTTGTTATTTTTGTTGTCGAACTGGTTTATGTATTTTATGTGATGCAGATTTTTCTAACAGACGAACTTACCGTTCCATATAGTGGGAAATAAAGTTGTTCCGTTTTCATCAATCGGGACGAAAGATTTTCTTCGGTATTGTTATTTCTTTAATTGGCTCATTATATTCTACTACATTTTCTGAGGTCAATGTTCTATCTACTTTTCGTCATTTTTCTTTATCAGTGATAATATGCAAGGAGGAGGATTTTTTAAATGTGTGAAACTACTTAAAAATTGTTCTACCGATATGGTTCGCTTATTTATTCTGTAAAAAATAATTCATCTACCAACACTATTTCATTGATTTGTTATTGAAAATAAAATAAAATTAAACTTGTTGATATGAATCACATTTAAAATTTCAGAGGTGATGTTGAAACATTTTATTCTATTGTTTTATTCCTTTTTTGTAATTTCATCTTTTCTTCCTTTCCCCTTGTAATTAATCTTTTAATGATATTAAATGAAATTCGGTTTGAATCGTACTTTAATTAAAAATTTTATAAACGAAATTCTAATTCTCTTTACGATTAAAGTAATATTTTCCCATGGTATTTAGGAGACTGAAATGGGAAAAATTGAAATGGCAATATTATTGTCTCGAGTATATTATTCATTTGACAAGTACAATATATCTTCATGAAAATGAACTTGCTGTACGACTATTCAATCTTCAATTAAACCTAATTTTAAAATACATATTTTTTTAGTGTGAGGTAATTATAGCAGAAAAATGAAAAGAATAGAAAAAAGAAATTAGGGGGGAGTTGAGTGAGAGCGCATGGGAAGTCTTAATTACAAACTCCTTCCTATATTTTGATGGGAATTTTGAAATATATGGTTATGGCGTGAGATATTATCCTGCTTGAAAATTCCTTTTGGCGTTCTCACAAATTTTAGAAAAAAGTTGCTAAATTTTCCCTTGTAAGCGTCAAGTTTAGAAAGAACGTTGTATTATTTCTGTGTGTTGTATTTTATGTAACAAATATCATGCTATACAGAGAACAATGTATACTAAAATTAATGTAATTCACCTGATTTTGTATCCTACATTATTTGAAAAAGAGACCATCGTATTACATATGGTAGTAGAATAAATCACAAGTGGTGTTCCAATTACTTCTTTGATACTCTTTCAGATTACTTCGTTATAATATTCTCTTCAATTTCATCTGCTTTATACTCATATAAATAAAACTTTTTGAAATAGAAATTTTATTTCTGATAATTAGGAAAAAAATACACCGAACTTCCAGCTGTGTAATTGGGCATCTTCAATGAAATGGAATTATCTTCTCTTGTCACGTAAATTAAAATTAGTCATTTCCTTTTCTTATAGTAATTCCTTTTTATGTATCAGTGAAAGAAGTTTATTATTGGCTCTTTCTTCAGTCTCTGTTCCATATTGTACCTCTCTCCTGTATACATGACTGTCTTCTGTATTCTTTAAGCAACCACTGGAATAATCACTACAATTAAATCTTTGAAAACTTTTAAAGACTTTTTGTTGTGAATGTTGGGTAGAATTCATCACTTTCGGAAGAACACTGGTGAAGAAACAATAAAAGCTGAATTTAGTATCAAATCTGATTTTAATATGCTACTTTACATTTTCACGACTTTTGGTTAGCAAAACCACTCAATTGTTTTTAAGAGTACTGGTTTTATTCTAGAATATATTTTAGAGACCTTTTTGATTAATTTTATTTCTGATTTCAGAACTGTAACTTTGATATTTTTCCTGAATATTTTACTACTTTTCAATACAGTCATAACACGTCCAAATATTTTTTGTATAAGGAAGCAGTTTTCTAGAAAGAGGTTACATTAACATTAATGTTTGTATGAAAAGTATACTATAATCCTAATATCAGTGAAATATGGGATCTGTAATATAACTTCTCTTATTATACCTGATCGTATTTCCCATATCCCTGCAGAATTGTAATTATATTTTAATGATAGGTTATAAAGTAATAAATGGAAATAAAATATTATCATGTGGCTCTGTTTCCATATGAGAAAAATAATATTTTATGAGAAATATAAATGGAGGAAGGAAAGCGTCAAACTTATTTCTAATTTTTTATGGCGAAGGGAAAAAATATAAACTAAACAACAAATGTTGTAATTTCCAGAGAAGTAACGGATTTAACATTCAAGGATTATGTTATGTAAAAAAATTCACATATCTACGATGTTTTCGACTAATAAGAATGAAGCATGAAAAACATAATGAAGAGCAGGAAAACATTGCTTAATAAAAAAGCTAATACTAAATACGTCAAGTAATTTTACTATCGTTTGTATGACAGAGGTTTTGGTACTTTTTAAATTTTTGAATTAAAAAAGCTCATAATGTATTCTTCGACCGAAAAGGCAAACACTAAAACATATTATGTGTTATTTTTTTTCTCTCTCCATTATAAAATAACCATTTTTTCGTGTTTACTATCACAAAAGTTTCAAATAATATTCTGAATTGTCCAAAACTGATGAATTTTCAGTAGCTTAATTTCCCGCATTATAATAATAATGAATTAATTATTGGAGCTTTTTCGCATTTCCATTTTGCAGTATTCCCCAAAGGACTAAACGTAGCATGAGTACTTTTCATAAATATGAACTAAATTGCAGTGGATGTAGTAAACATTCAAAATCAATATGAGAGGCTGGGATAGATCGTAGGAAGTGTATATTATAGTGGATAACATATATCTACACACGCAAAATATAATATAGAGAACGTACTGTGTTTATAATTGTACTTCTCTTCGTTGCTGTCAAAACCAGCAGTGTTAGTTATATGTAGATTACGTAATAATAGAAACATATGTGCGTAATTTTCAGAAATAGAAAATTATCATTTTTGCTCTAGTCCAATTTTGTATTTTTCTATAACAACTCATATTACTGCTGATAATTAAAATAGAATAGATTATATGAAAGATTATAAAATTTTACTGATTACTTAAGCCATTAAAAGTGTACTGTGGTTACGACTTAAAAGTCTTATTTAATTATTATTATCATTAAACTTATTTCAATGGAAAGTGACTTTTACTGTTCGTTTGAAGCGGTAAACTAATTTCCTTTTTTTTTTTCTTTTTAGGTAAGTTGAATGCTGGTGAAACTACACTTAGATCTGCTATTTGGTAAGAG